>VWZI01005110.1:781605-801539 GCA_013396835.1 Psilopogon haemacephalus
TATTCTATTCTATTCTATTCTATTCTATTCTATTCTATTCTATTCTATTCTAATTCTATTCTATGCTATGCTATTCCTTCTAACTTCAGGGTTAGAAAGATCAAGCACAATTTAACACAACTACAGACAAAAGCCTTAAAACACACCCATGAAGCTCAAGATAACGGCACAACATTCAGTGAACTGGCATTGAAAAGTTTATCCACTTCAGAAATATACTCTTTTATATACGTAAAAAGGCAATTACCATTAAAGTGTACAGATTTGCAAACCTTGCATTACAGAGGTAAAGACAGTGTTCTCTTTCATGTCCACTGGGTTACAGAAGGATTTGTAGTTGAAAAATCTCAAGAGCTTATGATTGCAAAAATAAAATTAAATACTTCAGAAGAGCCCCAAAGGTGAGCACATTGTCAGATTCTGAGGAAGATGCTCATGGCACATGGAGTCAACTATTCCCAGAGGAAAATCCACTTTGTAAACACTGTGTGAATACTGCAAGAAACTAGAACTTGCTCTGATCTATCTATATGCCTGAAGATCTCTTTAAGTGCTTTGCTGGCCTTCTTTACAGAGTAGATCAGGTCAGGGTAGTGAACCAGAGGGACAGTGATTTAAAACCAAAGGAATGAGAAAATATCCAATACTCAACAGGATCTGAAATTCAGGTACTGCATATTCTTTATGCACATAAATTAGATTAGATTAGACTTGGGGAAGAAATTCTTCCCCATGAGGATGGTGTGGCACTGGAAGAGGTGGCCCAGAGTAGCTCTGGAGGCTTTAAACCTGACAGTGTTCAAAGGCAGGTTGGATGGGGCCTTATGCAAGCTGGTCTAGCAGGAGACGTTCCTGCCCATGGCAGGGGCATTGGGAATTAGAGGATCTTCAAGGTCCCTCCATTCCAGGATTGTACAAAATGTATTGCAGCAGGAGCAGAGATTAAAAGGCTGATATTGTTCATGGCTGTGCCTCTTGCCAAGGAGAGAAGCAGAGTTTCTTGCCTCAACTCCTATGACTGGTCCTAATATCACATCTCTTAATTGAGGAAAATCCCTTAGGGATTAAATATTGGTTTATTGTTTCCAGAAAGTTCTTCTAGAATGGTTTTGTTTAAGTTGCAGCTGTCTAATTGCAACAAGATTAAAACTGCCATGTATGGACTTTGAAAAGGTATGGGGAAAATGTGAAGTTTGTGGATACAGATTCATACAGACAGCAACTAGATACCTTGTCCTGCTTCCAAGAGTGACAGCATTGTTTTAGTTGTTATTAAAAGTCATGTAAACATTATTAGAGTATGAGACCACTCTAACTACTTTTGAATCAAACAAATTACTTAAAGGATCATTAAAATAGATTTCTTTATTCATTTTGGCATGAATATCAAGCCCTTGATTTTAGGATATGAATGTTACCAGTACCATGATAATGCTCATCATGGACAGTGCTGACAGGATGCTAAAACCAGATGTAATTTGCATGCAACTCACCAACCGAGGAGCAATTTAAATAATGGACAAATTCCTGATTATCTACAACAAGCAGACTAGGGCAGGTGTCCTGCCCTGGAACAGTTGTGATGAGCTGACAGCTTGATCCTAGGAGAGTGACCACAGAGATTCCTGGGGTGATGGCAGCGCCATACTCATGGTTTCAGGGCTTTGTGTTGAAGAACCTTTGACTGCAGCAACGCTGGAGAAAACTGCTAGGCAGAATTAAGGGTATTCAAAAGACTCCTCCCTTTCCCTCTTCATCTTATGTAGTCCTTTCTCTTTTCTCATACCCATGAGGAGGATGTGAGGAGGAAGTTCTTCACCATGAGAGTGGGGAATCCCTGGAACAGGTTGCCCAGGGGGGTAGTTTGGGCCACTTCCCTGGAGGTGTTTAAGGCAAGACTGGATAAGGCTGTGGGCAGCCTGATTTAGGGTAGGGTGTCCCTGCCCATGGCAAGGGGGTTGGAACTAGATGATCCTTGTGGTCCCTTCCAACCCTGACTGATTCTATGATTCTATTTGTCATAGACAAATACTAGTGGCATCAATGCCTCCAGTGGGGCTCCCATGAAAGCCAAATCTCTAATTGTTCCACATCTATCTGAAGTGCACACCATGAAGTGATGTCAGATGCCATAAACACATCAGCTGATAAGAGCCTGGGACTGGCTACTGCAGACATGGCAGTCACAAGTCACCATTACACCTGAGGTGACTCAAAAAGAAGCCACATTTTATCATCCTCTATACCTACAATAAACCAAATTATTTGCACAAAGTCTTCATTATTTACATGTCAACTATACAAGTGATAGAAAACCTCTTAGCTGAGCACCAGTGCTGACTTCAGGAGCAGTGCCTTCCAGTCAGTGTTAGTATTCCCTGTCACAAGTGAATGCTGAGACACTGTCAGAAGTTCCCCCTTTCTGTACTGGTTGTTTTCAGGTCACCTCTTAGTTCGTGTCCATCTTCCACATTCCAAGAAGATCAGTAATAGCAGCAGTTTTATGGAAGGTGCAGGTCTCATGGACAGCTTTCACAGCATCACCAGTTCATATCTTTTAAAAAGAAAAGACCATCAAATCCACCAGCGTGGACTGTAAGGTCCTATCAAGAGTTCACTCAATGGACTTCCCACACAAGTCTCATGAGAATAAATGATTGAAATAGACTCAGTTCCTGTGTGCAAACAGCAGAATCTCCAACAATGGCAGGAGCCCAGGCTGAATCCAAGGGCCTGAGGGAACCCATTTGTTCTAAGTCAGTGAATTACACCAGTCATGTCACCTTGGTGTGGAGTAGCCATAAGGACACCGAAGCATCAGGCTGTCATGACTAGGTAAGACATGAGTGCTGTAGTACTCAACCAAACTTCCCATGTTCAAAAACATGATGTCTGAATCCAGGTAAAACTTGCAGTCCTGTTGCAGAACAAGAACATGTGTCACCATTGGCACAAATTTATCCAACTCAGTGTTTTAAATTAAAAATCCCCAACCATCATTTGCCAGAAAGAAAAAATTCTTTCAAACAAGCTACTGCTTTGCCAATTAATCACAGGAATAACTTCAAATTGAACTCAGGAGCTGAAGATTCCTTCCTCTAGGATGTGACTGGAGCTGAAATTTAGATGTGAACACACAGTGCAGCTACTGACCTTTTCAAAGATCCTGTAGTTCCTGACTTTTTCTGCAGTTCCATCCCATACAACCAATACCTTGAAGAAGAAAAATGCAACATTTTCAGTCTGTGCTCACAAGCTCTAAGTCAGTATCGAAGAATCTGTTACAACCCAGTTTGAAAAGCCAATAAATCTTTCAAGTTACGATAGTGATTGTCTCAGATTTTCTTGCTCCAAGGAAAGAGCAGATTTAAATTAAATATATTATCATACAAAAGATACAGTAACTCTGAAACAAAAAGCATTTTGGAGGGGTGGATGCAACAATTGCAAGTTACCTTTCCAGACTTAGTAGATGAGTTCCTAATACAGTACAGGCCATTCTGTGGTTGTCCCCGAGGGCTACTAGCTTTAAATGTCCTGAAAATAAAACAGCAGTTACAAGGTAACTCAGGTAAGTAAACTGCCTAGATCCTTAAAATTCTTTGTACAGCTCTCTGTTTCAGTTGTCACTCATAGTACATCACAGATGAAAGAATTTCACCCTTCCAGCATCTGAACCACTAAGATAGCACAGAAATCTGGCTTCCTGTTCCACCCAGCATCCTGGCAGAACAACCTTCTCCAGATGGAGCAAAATCACTCTGCAAGTAGCATTCATTCCAACTGCTACATGAGTGTAGATTGGGCATTAGAAGAAACTTCTTCACTGAATGGGTTCTCAAACCCTGGAACAGACTCCCCAGGGAGGTGTTTCAAAGATGCAGCGCTGAGAGCCATAGTTTAGTACCAGCCTTGGTAGAAGTAGTGAATGGTTGGACTGGATGACCTTAAAGAGCTTTTCCAACCCTTAGCACTGAGCTAACTCCTCTAAAAGTGATTTCCACGTTAAAGGAATTCAAACACTTCTATTGTGTTTTTAAACACAGTATCTAGCAAAGTGACCTTTGGGAGCAGATTTTAGTAGGACTTCTAAGCAACTATTTTAAAGTCCCATCCTACCTTTCAACTTCAAAGGATTCTGAGGTGTTAAGGAATATTGAAGCAGGCAGACCAACCTGTAAAAGTTATGCAGAAAATAAATCACTGCATTAAAAGTGCAAGCAGCTCATTATGTAAGTAAACTACAGCCACCAGTAGATGAGATTATTAATGGTGATTTACTTTAGACTTCATATTCTTTTGCATCCAGTATTAAAATCCAGAATTTATTAAGGCATTTCTTAAAGCCAAACCAACCAAATACATAATAACAAAATCCTACACCTCTGTGCTTTCATAAAGTTTTGGGTTGTTTTTTTTTCCCCTTGAAATAATTAATTTTTAATGGTCCTCAAAGTGTAACATAAGCAGGGAAAAAAAGTGCTCTTTGAGCACAGATCATCATCTTGCTCTTACTTTTTCATACTCATCATCAGAATCATCATCAGGCTGTTTTGGCTTGGAGGGTAGTGCTGGTTTCTCAAATGAGAAGCTCCTAAAACTCTGTCCATCTGGTGGTGATCTCCTGTCAGAAAGAGAACAAAAACTGAAGGACATCTCCTCAGGAAAACAGAGCAAATATACAAAACCCACTGAAGGGATAATACAATAAGAACTGCAGAACAAGTTCCAGTTTCACCCCCACATCACAGATGAATTTTGGTTTGAAGGGACTTATAGAGATCCTTCAGTCCAAGATCCTGCACAATGCAGCTAGATCAGGTAGCTCAGGAAGTCAGGTCCAGTCAAGTCACAAGTATCTCCAAGGATGCAGTTTCCACAGCCTTTCCACAGCAACCTGTTCTAGTGTTTCACCATCCACATGGTGAAAACGTTTTCCTAACATTAGCTGTAATTTCCCAAGTTGTGACTTCTGCCTGTTCCTTCTTATCCTGTCTTGCTCTGCCTTCTCCACATCCTCCCGCGAAGCAGTTGTAGGCATCAGTGATCTCCCATCAGCCTTCCTAATGAAGGTTGAATGAAGGCAGATTTCCCAGCCTGTTCTCACACATCATGTGCTACAGCCCAAGCATCTTGGTGGCCTTCCAAGGGACTCACTCTGGTATAACAGTGCCTGCCTTGCACTGTCTCTAAAGAGTTTATCACTTGTTCTTCAGAGCTGCTCAACAATCCAAGGGACAAAAGAATTTTCAACTGACTCACCACCATAACTAGTTCCACATCCCTTACTAAAGCTGATCTTCAGATAAAATAAAAGACATTTCCTAACTCCACAGAAGCCTGAAACTGATTTTGTAGCTCATTTTGGTTCCAACACTCACAGCAATCAAAGGCTGCTAAGTCTTTAAGGAACCTGAAACCAAATGAACTACAACATTTTGGTGTAATTTTTTGGTTTAAGCTTGGTTTATTTACCATTTCTTTCCGGACTATTTCAGAGGCTTCAGCTCACTGCAGAATTCTCAAGTAATAAATAGAGAGGTAAAAAAGCACAAGACTGAGGACAAGAGGAGTGGTACAGGAAACAGAAACAGATGTTGATGTGAAATATGAAGAATCTGACAGAGTTAAGTAACACAATTGTGGAGTTTCATACTTACTGTAACTGGGGACACAACTTCTCTGGTCTGGTTTTGATGGCAGGAGGCTGGTGGCTTGGCACAGGTGGTTTGGGGAGCACTGGTGGCACAAACAGTCCATGTTTACCAGGTTCTCTTGGCACTCTGGGCTCTAATGGTTTTTCAGTCAGCTGTGACAACTTGGGTTTATTGCTTGGTACTGGAGGAGGAGTCCGTGGTGAAAGGTTTAAGCTTTGTAGCTTCTCACATCCTTCTGGAGTAGGAAGGACTTGAGCTAGAGGCAGAGGCTCTGAAGGCAATGAGCAAGATTCTTTGGCACATGCAGGCTTTTTAAAGAGAGGGGGGACAGGAGGGAGCTGTTCACTGGGTCTCCAGCTGGGGGATGGCATCTTAAGGTGAGGCTCAGCTCGGCACTGCAGGTGGCTTTCCCTGGCGTGCAACAGATCCTCCACTTTGATCTCAGGCAAGCTCCTTTTAGGAGGTGGTGGTGGCACTGGCACAGAAGGTTTGCCAGTGAAGGAGTTGGCCCTTGATTCTGAGTAAGGGACTTTTCTGACGTGAGGAACTGGTGGAGGTGGGTAGGCTGGGGGCAGGACCATATCTGCAGAAAAGAACACCCAGAACACACGACACACTGAGGGGAAATGTACTACATCAGAGGGCTTTGCACATTTATCTTCTCATACTCCATCAGCACCTGGTCTGACCATACCTCAGATGCTGGGTAAGCATTTAACTTCCAGCACAATTCTGAGTGTCAGCTGTAATAAAATCCTGCAGTTTTCACTCAGGCATGGTTTATGTTGACCTAGCAAAGAGTTTTCTGTTTGTTAAAAATAAAGAGGCTACACTAAAAGCATTGCCCCTACTCCAGACTGATCACCAGACACAGGTGCTTCCAGGGCAGGAAAATATGCACTTAGAGGCATGCAATGCTTCTGGTAAATTGTTGCTGCTGTTACTGAGAACTTTTGACTCTCAATACCTCTCAAGATTAGATACTGTGCATTACTTCAGTCATTTTACCACCCACAATGCTTTAGTAACAGCCAAGCCAAAATGATAATCTGGCATTCTACATGAATCTTGCCTTCCCTGGGGACCTTCTGAAGGAAAAAATAAAAGAAATCTCATACCATCTTTCACTATGTCAGAGGTATCTGGCTGCAGGTAAGACTCATCCTCTTCCTCCTGGTCATAATCTGTAGATAAAAATCAATCTGTCAGATTCTGGTAAGTACTCCTGGAACCAAGAAAGAGTACTGAGTATCTACTGCTTTTTAATAAACAAGTATTTGTCAGCTGCATTTAAGAAGAGGTGAAAAAATCCCCAAGTTTTGGTCCACCTCTCTGCAGTTTAGAACTAGAGTTTGCTTACGTTTTGATATCAGGGAAGAAAGGCATCACTCACAAGAGTGGCAGATGAACTACACTGCACATCAAATTTTATCCATCTTTGAAGTTACAGTTTCGTTTCTGGTGACACTTTCCAGTGTTACAGCCTTCCTGAGAAGGCTTCCAGTCAGCTGCAGAGACAGCTACAGAGATGCACTGGCAAAACCAGCTGGGAAACACCACCTAAACCTAACCTTAAACTTAACCTAACCTTAACATAGAAACATGTAAGAATTTTGCAATACACAAGTCCAGTGACCACAAAACAATTAACTCTTTTGCCTTGCTCTGGCAACAACGACAAAAATGCACCACAATGTGGTTTCAATGCAACCTTTAAGTCAGAATAATCCAAGTATTAAAAATAATGCCACTTCTAGGTAGTGATTTCTCCACTATGGGAAGAGCCTCAAGGACAATAGGCAGCATTTCCCCAGAGGAATGCATTCTAAAAGGTAAGAGTAACTGGTAAAAATCAGTTAGCTCTTCCAGTTTTCCTAATTTGTACTCTGCTAGACTTCCTCACATAATTGCTATGGCATCTCTCCCACAGACACAGAAGGGTCTGCACCACAACCCTACGTGCAATGCTGATGAGGGTTTCCTCTGCTTTGCAGCAACTCAACCAGACTTCCTAGAGCTTCACAGAGGTTTGTGTCCTAGCCCAGCATTTCCTCCCAGCAAAAGGAGAGCAGCAGCTCCAGTCAGCCCTGCACTCAGACATCTGACAGAGCAGGTGGGAAAAGGCCTGGTGAAGGAACTCTGCTGAACCTTGAGGCACGGTGCCTCAGGTTGGATTTTAGTAACACATCTCTTGATATGTGAAACAGACACCTCCTTCAAAGATTTTACTAACACATCTCTTGATGTGTGAAATAGACACCTCCTTGAAAGATCTGAATATCTTTAGGTACCATTTATTTTTACTAATGGTTTAGGACACAGACTATCTGCTCCTGCTTTAAAATTACAGCTACACACCTTGTATAAAAAAAAAAAAAGAAAATGTACAGTTACAAACTGAATCAGTTTGCTTAAGCCCTGGGGAATAATTCTGGCAGAATTCAGAAGCAGCACATATGCAAATAAAGCTCATTGGTAAGTGTCTGAGTTTGTCACCTTCATTTTCTGCTGAATGATGAGAATACTTGATGTCAATGGGACGTTCTACTGAGCCATAGAAACTGTCTGCATCAGAGCCAGAGTCACTGCAAAAGAAAAGCCAGAGAACTTCTGCATCACTGTGTGGGTACTGGGCCAGTGAAGAGGTGTGTTACAGGGCTGCAGCACTGCAAAGGAATGTTGGAAAAACAGAAGCAATCTATTCTTGTTTCCCAACTGACAGCCAGATAGGAAGCTGCTTTGCTTTTGAATGTCAGCTTTGTGTACAACAATATTCTTTCAGCAGAAGATTTGTTTTGGTATTCTCTGTGTAGTATGAAAAGCCTTTCATGCTTGGTCCTTACTGTACCAGGTTTTATTTAATAACAAATTACTTCTAGGTGCAAAGATCCTAAGAACACTGTGAAGAACTAGTGAAAAAGGAGTAGAAAGCAAATAATGATTAAGAGGTTATACCTGAATTCTGTCGTTGTTTCTTTCTTCTCGTGGTAGTGATCAATTTCCCTCCTCAAGGATAGCATCCAATTCTAAATAAGAATAAAAATGCAACATTCAACACATCTACCTTTAAATCATTCACCAAAGATGCACAGTATCTGTCCTCTGTAACAATAGAATAACTGTGCAAGCAGCTTACACTGAAGCATTATTTATCCCTGACTTGGGAGTGAGAACTCACCAGTTAAATGTCTGACTAGCTAAAATGCTGCAAGACCAAAATCAAACACTACCATTTTCAGTTGGAAAATGTCAAGCTGTCACTTCCAAAGGCATCTACTTTTTCATTGTATGTTTAGGGGTGATGGTGTTCACGGAACATCTTCTCTACTTTATAAAAAGTTTAACATACAAATACTTGTTCCCTGGCTAAAGATAAACAAAAAAAATCTATGCCATCAAGTATGTCACTTACAGCCATCCCCTAAATCACAACTTGAGCTAATGCTAAATAGCTGGAACTAGAGACGTAATTTTCAGAGAAGCCCAAACTCCAGTGGCAGCTGCGTGTCCAGTTCATTTAGATCCCAGGGAAGTCCAGGAGTCACATTCTGCTTCAAGGAGAACTAAATTGAAGGTTACCTTTCGTTCATCTTCAGAAGAAGCTGAGAAAAACCACGTCCTGTGCTTCTTGCTAATGTGAACTAACTTGAAAGGAAACACATTGCTTGATGTTGTCTCCTCAGCTGCCCGCATAACCCTGAGAAACAGAACCACCAGTAGGTAAAATCCTTCAGCTATAAGGCTAGTTCTGCTGTGCAAGTCTCAAAGCTCTGCTAGAAAGCAGTTCTACTGACCAGTTTTGCCTTATAAAAACAACCCCCAAGCCCAGGAAAATGGCACAACCTCCCCGTGTGTGCATTTGTAGTACTTCTCTGTTCAGGTGGCAGAAAGCACAATGCAGGAATGCTGACAGGAAATGGAGCACTAGTTAAAGCACCAGCCAGCCTTGGAAATAGATGCTTTAACCTGTGCCATCGTTTTCAGGAATTGCATTCAATCCCTATCTCTGCATATGCAAAGTCTGCACGAAGTCATTAGCAAGAGTAAGCCCACTGAATTTTGACAGCTTTACTGGCTAAATGACAAAAGATGAAGCCTACATGCTTGCAAAGCAACCATAACATATATAATTTGATAGGAATGCTTCTCCTGGGGTGTGAGATCAGTGCTTAACCCAAACAACAGATGCAGCTGTCAGAAAATAAGTTAAGTAAAAGGAGCTTGGGTGTCACAAGTTATTTGGCACTTACCTGTTGTAACCATTCAAAGAAAACGCTCCCTGTGGAGATGCAGATGTGCTGCTCTTAAAGTAGTAAATACATCCCTCGTGGATGATCACAAATCTCAATGGCCCTAAAAAGATAAAAGATATGAGCAAAATACAAATCCAAAGGCAGCACATTAACTAGAGCCTCTTGAATTGTTTAAGCTTACAGTAATCTTACTGATCATTAGTAAAGAGCACAAATGAGCTAAGTGACAGCTTGTTGATGATGAGTCACAGAGTAAAGCTGTCCATTCACAGCTGCAGGACTACAGGTAGTATCTGCATCCCTTATTTGAGAGGCAGCTGATGTGGTGACTTCAAGAAAAGCTGAGGAGGTTGTAGGTCTGACCTCCTCTTGAGCCCCTTTCTAGAGGAATAAGCTGATGTAAGAATGCAATCTAAAACAACCATCAGAAAGGCAGCCACATGCTGCAGGTACTATTTATGTCCATCCCAAACTCATGACGGTATCTGCCTCTCTTCTTTCACCTCAAGCACATAAAGCTGCTGATAAAATGATGTTTTATTTCCTTTTTTCAAGGGGATCAACACTCCTTCCTTTATCATAGACTGCAGTCTTTGTCCTTAACTCTATAAGCATAGTTTATTTATACACAGGGAGAGCAAATGAATAGCACATAAACTCTGAATCTTAAGTACTCTCCATGTAAATAGATTCTGATTCCAGAAGGAATTACTGCTTTTTAAGTACAGCCTAATGTTGGCAGTAAGCAAATTTCCATTTCACAACAGCAGGAGGAGATGGAACTATTTTTGCAGCATGTAACACCCATCTGGGAAGAAAAACAGAGTACTAATTTCTTTTAGAAAAGAATATTTGAAACTGATAGGTAGCCCAGGAATCTGTTTCTGACTTGATAAATCTTACTCATGAAGCACTTGGTGAGAGATTTAACCAAGCAGAAGAAAATCAACAACAAGATTTCTATCCAAGAGCTACAGTTTCAAAACAATTAAAGGGAATTCTTTCAGGCAGTACCATTGCAAAGCAGTACAGACCAAAAGGAAGAACAGCCTCATTAAATAGTCTAATGTGAATTCTGTTAACTGTCCCAAAAGTAAGCATCTGAAACACTTCAGTTAGTTAACACCTCATGCAACTTACACTTCAGAATCTGCAGCTGGGTGCCTCCTTTTTTATGAAGATACCCTGATTTGGTCACTCCTCCAGGCATTGTCAGAAGGTTTTGTGCTCCAATTGCCTTCATCGGGACTGGCCAGACCTGCTCCTGTGAGGCCATCGTCCTGCAGTTTAGAAGAATTAAAAGCAGTTCACAACCTGAGGATTTTACTCAAAGAAACAAAGCTTGTTTCCTCCACCAAGTTTTCCAGACAACTAAGGTGGTTCAGCAGGCAAGTATGTAGCACAGACGAGTGTTCAGAGATTCCAGGAAGTTTGTAACGCATAAAAAAACCATGGGGCAAAAAGTCCCCATTTATTTTTATACAGCTCTCAAAAGTGACTGACAGCTGCTGAAACAGTGGAAGAGTGCTCAGCAAATGTTAAGTATTTGTATTTTTAAATGCCCCAGATAATACTGTTTAGACTTAATCAGGCTGGTGAGGAGAATTGAGAGGAAGCTGATTTCCTAAGTTCTATGCCACACACATCCATACAATGCAGTTTTCTGTGTGACGAGGGATCAGCAGTCCTAATTAGTAGCTGCAGTATCCAGTGCTACTTACTCCTTATGCTTACACGATTTACTCTGAATGAAAGCATCAGTGTATCATCTGACACTGGACGTCACACCTGACAGCATCCTGGGCACGTGGAGTGCAGCTCAGATTGCTGCAGGCTTCCATTTCATTTCAGTGTCAAGTACTAATGCCATGCTCCACCAAGCACTTCTGCAGCTACCACTCTTTCTACTGTCATCTTAAACAGGTTATAAAAAAATTTAGCTTCTTGAGTAGCTTTTTCTGCCTTAAATATCATTATGAGACCTTCCTTTCTTCAGCTCCTAACAAAGCTAGGCAAAAAATTCTACTGGGAAAAGAAATCATACATGAACTGGAGAAGTTTGACCTAGACAGAAAAGGGGCTGGACAGGTGTAGGGCTAGAGATCTGAGTAAAAGGCAAACTAATTAAGTTCCTGTCAATTAGTTCTGATAAAGGAATGATGGCTTAGATCTGACAGGACTTTAGTGGAGCACTGACATCTAATAGACCTTCCTTCCCCACTAAGGGCCATAAAGAAGTCAGTAGAGTAGCTCAGTGCAGGAATTCCAGAGCACACGATGGCCACTACTGGTCTCTCCAGCCTGAGAGGACAATTAGAAGTACTGGAAATAGTAAGTTATAGAGTTTGGATGGGGGATGGATTGCATACGATGTCTACTACTGGTCTCTCCAGCCTGGGAGGACAATTAGAAGTACTGGAAATAATAAGCAAGTGATAGACTTTGGATGAGGGATGGATTGCAACAGTGCAGTAAATATCCATTGTAGGAAATACAGAAATGAAAGTCAACTGGAACATCTTCCAGTGGAGGAGTTTAGGATTTCATTAATTACTTGCCTTTTGCTGATAATGCATGTGTGGGGAAGGGTGGCACTTACTGGCAATTTCCACCAAGAGAGTTTAAACTCAATTAAATCCTCTAGGCAGCCTAGAAAACTTAAACACGAAAATGATGAGTTTGTCCCCAGTATCATAACACAGGCACAAGAAAAGAGGATCAAAGGCCCTGGAGAGGTTCTTGGAAGACAGGACAAGGCACTAGAGTTTCCAAATTTTCCTCCTGGACCTTCCTGCTCCCCAAAAGGTAAATGACATTTGTTTTATTCAGCTGTATCCTTCCTTCTGCTATTTCCTCTCTGCCCCTATTATGTGATTGAGATAATTCCAAGCAGAGTTGTTCCTTCCTCTTCCTCCTCCACAATGAAATCTCCAGCAGCAATATGTTAACAGGCCCACAAAGGGGCTGCACACATATTTAAAACTTGTCAGATTTATTTTCTTTTTTTTAAAGATAGCATAAGTTGACAAACACATCCTTCAAAAATTCCTTCCAATGATTTCTCCACATCTTGCAGAGAAGGTGAAGTGAGGAAAACTGAGAGTGTTACCCAGCTGGCTGCTGACACAAAACCAGGCTGCAAGAGAAACCATCCCTGCTGAGAGTGATTTCCTTGAAACGAGGAACCCAAAAGCAAGGCCAAGGCTACATTTTTCTTTTAAGAACAGGCACAACAACCTTCAAACACTACAATTAAGTCATTTCAGTCTGTTTCTAGTTACATTCAAGTAAATTGATTAAGCATAAGTGGAGCTTTTTTAATCAGGCAAATACACTCTGCTGTTCATTTTCTTGCACTAACTCTAACCTAGCCTCAGTGCCATCCAACAGCCTCTGGTTCACCATGGGGCTGCAAATACCATCTTGCTTTCACCACCAAGAACAGAAATTAAGCACCTAGGCTTCAGTGTGAAACTCTTCCAGCGTGATGTACTTAGGCTGAAAATGGATCAGAAGAGGCAGAGTTAAGTGTCTTGGAGAAGTTATCCAAGGCAATGGGTAAGCTGAGATTTCTAAGAAGCCAATGGCAAACACTGGGCACAAGGGTATGCCACCCTAGGTAAATACAGAAAACAAATGTTTGACTAGGTCATGTTGGCCTTCTCTGCAGGAGTAGACTAGTTTGCCTACTCATTGAAGTGTATCTGGATAGGCCATTTTCCCCTCTGCCTGAAATACCAGAATATCAAGCAAACATAAAACAACCACCAACTCTAGGAGGAGAAAAAGTAAATAAAATCCAGTTCTACATTGTGTTAACTACAGGATTTAACTGAGGGGAAAAATTAGCACACAGCAGAGTGTCAAGTTCTGCTTCCTCTATTCATGATCATTTCTTACTTTTGACTACTCACAATAAAACAGTCCTGAGAAGAGAGAACAAATCTCAGGACTTCCCCATGCCAGCTGAGTAATCAAATGGAGATGTAATTGAACTCCATAGCCAAGTACACAGGACTGAGTTGACCTAACACAGCATCCACATAAAGGCTTTCAATAGATTCAGAGGCTGCTATATCTATTTTCTGAATCTCTTTGTGGCTTACAGCACTTCCCATTATATTTGTAGGCTCCTCAAGCACTTTCATTTGCAGACATGTAGGGAGGATTTGGTATTCTGAATTGAAGTGTCTGAGTTAGGCCTCTAAGATGCATTTAAGTACTTTGAATCTAGTCCCAAGCAGATTTTTCTTCTTTTTTTTTTTTTTTTTTGACAGTACAAAGCATCTCTAGGACACTAGATGATATCATGCATTAAGCTGCTGGGAGAAAGCTGTCAAGATGAGATAACCACAGGAACTTTATTGCAGGGGTGGGTGGAAGGAAAAAATGGATGCTCTTAAAGATTCTTCTGGTCTATAAGAAGGCTCACTGAAATAGTTCCTTCCACTCTTGATATTCCTCCTCTGAATTTTTTAATACCTTCCATGCAGAACACATTGCTGTTGCATTACCAGGTACACACAACGGGGAGCACTTAAGGTCCTGCAGTCTGTTAGCTCCATGATCATCAAGAACGGGAAGGATTCCCAATCGTTTCTTGTGCAACAATATTCTCAGACTAGGAGCCAAAGACCTCACTACTCCTCCTCACCCCAGATGCATCAGCAGAGTCTCTTCCATGGAGCTGACAATGAAGTGAACAGAAAGGACAGACTATGTGCCATCAGAGCCCAACCATCCTGTCCTTCTGACACTGTTACCAACTGAAGGTAACATTACTCAAGACAATTACCTTCCGGAAGCGTCTAGCAAGAGCTACACACTTTAGTCTTCTTTCCACTCACTGATAAGCTAGATGCATATTTTTAATTTAAGTTTTCCACCATGGCCCAAACCCCAGTCCAAGTGTCTATTGAATCAACCTCCTCCCTCACTGCAACAGCACTGAACCAAACCCTCTGAAGCAGAAGATGCTGACAGTGGACAACAAAAGCTTTGCATTGTGTTGTTTCTCAGCTGATCCCCATGACAATGCCACTCCAGTGAAGGAGATGTTGGGCCTTATGGTGTAAGAGCAGAAATGGTGGACCAGAACTTGATCAGATTTACTCCATCATTCAGCAGTCCTTTTGGCAAGACAGAACAATGCAGTTGGTGCTCTCAAGCACCACACAGAGCTTATACAATTACTGCTGGCACTGCTGCATATCTACAAACTGGTCTGCAGACTAAAAACCAAACCTAATTGCAATGTATTGCTGATGTATCAATAAAGTCAGTCCCAGGCTATCAGGAATGTATTTTCCCCACTATGATACTATTACAACGAGTTGGGGGTTTATTTTAAGTGCCACGAAAGCCACAACAGCATGAAAAAAGTGAAATTGCACACTTTGTTGCATAAGCCAGGTACTTCCAGTCTGATGCTGAAGTTTCTTCTGAATCATCACAATGCATTTACCAGCCTCAAATTCTAGAGGGAGTGTAGATTTCTGGTGGTGTGTAGTACGCAAATGTCTGCATCTGAAGTCATGTTAAGCTATCCCCCCAGTTAGCACAGAAAGAATACAGCTAGACTGGAGGCTAGGGCATAACTTTACAGCCTAAAAGTCCATCTGCAAGCAGAAATAAAATCCTGCTACATTAAAGGTCTGGATTACATTACAGGAGAACACTTACCCCTTTTGGCCTTATGAGCTACTGGCCTTCAGCCCAATTAAATCAAGCCCAAGCTGATTCAACCATGGATTGCATCCTGAGAGAGCCAGGAGCCCTCAGTTCTTGCTTAACTTCAGCAGGACACATGGCAGATGTGATCAGTATCTTTCAGTATGTAGGCATGAAAACACATTACCCTTATCTCTGAAACTACAGCTGCCAGGAGTTGTATTAAAATTTCTCACTTGTTCTAACAATATTTATGGTCTGTCCTGAAGCCCAGTTTGGCCATGCTGAAAACAAATGAAAAACAGCCTCTAGAGCTGCAGTGCAAAAACTAAACCCCATCTGAATTTGTAACAACTGTCTCTGTGCCAACTATGTCCAAGAACATTTTAAACTCCCTAATACCTCAGAACCTCTGATCTTTAAATCCTGTTCGGAAAGAAAACCAAGCGAAGCCAGATGCTAGTTTCCTTCTGAATTTAAGCTTCGGATCACCTTACAGATAAAACATAACTTACAGAAACAAATGCATCCCTCATATGACAGAGAGAGACTGAAGTTTCAATCTCTACAAAAGGTTGAACCCAAACTGAGAACTGTAAAATAAAAGCTGCCCCAGCGTGCTCCCAGCAGTTCTGGACAAAAAGTTGTTCTCCAGCTCAATCATGCTTTCTACTCAAATTCCAGGTCACTTTTCCATTTGCTAACTATTTCCAAAATACTCTTCCCTATCTTCCTTAGGTTTTTTTTTTTATACTCTATTTCTTTAATACTTCTAACAGTCCCTTTCACAATAGCTTCCCAGATTAGCAGTACAGTACAAACACTGTGAAGTCAAATAAACCTTACAAGACAAAGGGAATGGAGAACTAAGCCTGACTAAGAAACATTCTTGTAAGCAAGTTTGCTTAGCTTAACTTGCTTCAACTTGTTTTTCTTTTCTGGCAAATATTTTCAACCAACACTCTCTTCAGCTCTTCCCCCTCCCTTTTTTTTTTTTACCCTTTAATTTTCTGCAGGAGTTAGAAGTATTTTACCCCACATACCATATTCTACTCAGTTTTAGTCCGCTCTCTACTTAAAAGAGAAAAGATGACAGAAAAGAGAAGCCAGAGAGTTGCACTGACCTGGTGCCCGACCGACACATCGTTCTCCTGCTGACAGTTTCACCAAATGATTTTTTCCTTTGTGAGGGCAAAGCCATTAATAACTTGTGACCCCTCTCAGGCATGCCAGAAACATCTCTGCACTTCTCCCCTTCTGGTGTGTTAGAAGGGTAGAGGAGGCTGCAGCGGCTGCCGTACGCCCGGCACACAAACGGAAAAGAAACCCTGCCCCAAGTGCCTGTGCATCTGCGCTGCCGTGCGGCCAAGAGGGACGCCTCGGCAGTGACTTGTTTCCTTTGCTACTTCCTGTTCCCCCAGTGCTAGTGGGCAGCACTATCTCTGTCACATTGCCCAGCTTCCCGGAGAGCCTATCAATCAAACCCCGCGTAGCTCAGGCTGTGCCAACAGCGAGCCGGAGAGCAGAGGGGATTTTCCAGCGCTCCCTGCTCACCTTTCAGCCCTTTCCTTCCTGCGGTGCGCTCAGCAGTGCGCCGGCGGAAGCACAGCTCAGAAATGCTGCCTGTGCTTCAGGTACCTGGCACTGCATCGCACAGCTATGGTAAGGATTTCACCACCGCTTTCTTCCCCACAGAGGGGTTGCCCTTCTCTCTACAATGCCAGAAATTTAAAACAGCTCATTGGAAAGGTTATGCAGCAATAGGTGCCATAAAACAAGTCCTGCCTGTACGTTGATACTACTCAAATCACAGGAGACAATAAAATTCGAACCCAAGGGGCTCACAAGGCAAGGGCAATTCTACAGGACAGCTATCACCAACGATGATGAAAAAAGGCCACTGGATTGCACTTGTTTTCATCTGAAGCTCTGAGAGCATTCAAGTGTTTCACTGGTTTTGTCTGGAATTAAACACCACCTCAGGCTAGACAGTACAAATAAGACACAACCAACCACCAAGTTTCAGAATGATGGACAAAACCGACAGATATGCCAAGTAAAGCTTGTTTGTGTCCTTTAAGGGAAATATGTACTCCAAAACAGAAGGAAGAAGTTTCTATATATGCTTTGCTGTTGCTGGGTTTTTTGTTTGGGTTTTTATATATTTTGTAAACTATCCAACAGCCAAATTACTGAAGTTCTATCTTAGATACTGGCCATAGGTGCCTTGGCTAGAAAAGCACTTCTCAGATGTTATCACTGGGTATCCACTTGCACTCTCGCCATAGCCAGGTCATATAGGAAGGAGAAATAAACAGCACCACACAGCTGTTGTTAGCTAAAATGATCAACTTGAAATCCTGATGTTCTTTAATCCTAGAATGGGATGAGTTGGAGGGGACCTTCAAGATCATCTATAGTTCCAACTCCCTTGCCACGAGCAGAGACACCTCCTACTAGAGCAGCTTGCTCAAGGCTCCATCCAACCTGCCTCTGAACATTGCCAAGCTTGGAGCCTCCACAGCTTCTCTAAGCAACCTGTTCCAGTGTCTCACCACCCTTATGGGGAAGAATTTCTTCTTCACATCACATCTAAATCGATCTTCTCACAGACTGAAGCCATTACTCTCATCCTGTTACTCTATGCCTTTATCAGAAGTCCCTCTCCAGCTATCCTGGAGGGCTCCTCCAAATAATGAAAGGCTGCTAATAAGAAGACAACTAACACCTAGTAAGATGACAACTAACACCCAGTTCTCCCAGTGGCTTAACTACCAGATTTTTCACACAGCCAAGATGCAAAGAGGACTACATCCTAGCAGTCTGTGAATTAAATTCCCTTGCTTTATCTGCTCCAATACCAGTTACCAATTTAGACTCTGAGCATTAACATGCAGTGCTTTAAAGCAGTCTTTCCTCCCCCAGTTCTCTCCTATCTGAGCACCCTCTTGTAAGCTTGCATCACCATTTTGGCAACCTTCCTCTCTACCTCAGTAAAAAAGCTATGATCAAAATGACAGCATTTGGGTACATGCAACACTGGAAAAAACAATCAGTTCCTTTTCCCTTTTCTGGTCTGCCACACCTAAGCCTTGGTTTTTCAGCTTGAAACTGCACAACCCTAATACCATACTCTTTGGCCTCAACAGCCTCATTTTAATTATGCCTCATTAATCCAACACGTGCTCCTGCTTTTCCACTCTAACTCTTCTGATGCTGTCCTCTCTCTTTCTTCACCTGAGCACTCAAAAATACAGGATTTTTCAGGTTCAAGTTCCAAGATACTCTTCTGATTTTTCTGGTGATTTCCAACACTATCAAGATGGTCACAGAGTTAGAACAGAAGCCATTTCACACATGCCCACACACAAGCTGGTGTTCCACTGAGGCACAAAAAAAAAAAATTAAAATTAGAGGTTTCACAGTTTTGGAAAAAGGAAAATTCAGCTTCAATTTCTAGACCAAACATTAATGAGAAGGGTTGTGCTCTAAAATTGCAAATCAGGAGTCTGAAGAGACAGGAAATCTTTATGGATTTCATCAGCATTTCTGTCAGGGAAGTCAAAGAGCATTAAGCATATCTTTCCTCACAACAAAAAATTCTGTCCTGCAAGGAACTCTGGCTTATGGTTTTCAGACCACTAATCTTCACTTGTTTCCACAAAATCAGTGGCAAGAAGCAGCTTAGCACCATGCTAGCCTAGGGAGAAGAATTTAATTCAAAAAGGAGTTGCTTCATTTTATAACTGAAAGGAAGAACCAAAAGGAAGAACCAAAGCATAAGAAATGAGCTTTTGGATTTCATTCCAGCAAGGCCACTACCTGAGGAAGTCAGCCAGTCATGTCTGCCATTGTTAGGAGCTGTTCTTGTTCCCAGTCAGAAGCAATCTTACTTATCTTTAGTTACAGGAAAGCAACAGCAACACATTGAGCACTGCACTTCAGATCCTGCTGTGGCAGAAACTCACTTGTCTAGCTGATGAGAGTGAGTTGTCTCTGCAGCAAGAGAGCTTCCTCTTGCTGACCAGTTGACAGGAAATTGCAAAACTGGACTTTAAATAAAAGCAGCATGAGAAGAGCTCAGCAACAGGCAAGGCAGAAAAGCTAAAAAAGCAACAAAGGTAGTATGAAACTCACTGTTCTTCAGCTCAGCAGCCAAATTCCACTTAGAATAACCCTGAGAGTGGCACCAGTACAGGTTGGAGGCTGCCCTGATGGAAAGCAGTTCCACGGAGAATGAACTTGAAGTCCTGGTGAACAAGTTCTGCACGGGCCAGCAATGTGCCCTTGTGGTCAAGAGAGACAATAGCATCGTGGGGTTGTAGTGGGTTAGGCAGTTACCTGCCCCCCCCCA
>VWZI01005110.1:801898-816025 GCA_013396835.1 Psilopogon haemacephalus
GACACAATGTGTTTATCTCTCTCTCAGCCAATAGTCTAATTTCTCACTCAAATTCTCCAATTAGCTCAAACCAACACAGGGGTGTATCAGGAAAAGTGTAGCCAGCAGGTCTAGGGAGGTTCTCTCCCTACACTCTGCCCTGGAATATTTTGTCCAGTTTTGGGCTCCCCAGATCAAGAGAGACAAGGACCTGCTGGAAAGAGTCCAATGGAGAGCCATGAGCATGACTGAGGGACTTGAGCATCTTCTCTACAAAGAGAGATTGAGAAACCTGGGGCTGTTTAGTCTGGAGAAGACTGAGAGAAGATCTGACCAATGTATACAAATACCTGAGGGGTGGGTGTCAAGTGGCTGGGTCCAATAAGCCAAGGAGCAACAGCTCCAGCAGCAATAAGCCAAGGAGCAATAGCTACAAACTGGAACATAGGTTTCACCTCAACATGAGGAGAAACTTCTTTACACTGAGGGTGACAGAGCTCTGGAACAGGCTGTTCAGAGAGGTTGTGGAGTCTCCTTCTCTGGAGACTTCCAAAACCCACCTGGATGCATTCCTGTGCAAACTACCCTGGGTGATGCTGCCTTGGCAGGAAGATCAGACTCAATAATCTCTGCAGATCCCTTCCAACTTCTAAGGTTCTGTGATTCTTGCATGGTCGATGTCCATACAAGCCTACAGTGTAGCAAGGCACTGCGGGCAGCCACATTCTGTTCAAGTTTCAATGTCTTAAATAAGCTTAAAGCAGAAGCAGAAATGTGATTGACCCAGTCCTGCAGACAGCTGCAAAGGGAGCTTCCCAAAATACATGCAGACACCTGCAATGGGACTTTCCACGAGTAACTGATTTCCTTGGCAGAAATTTTGAAGCCTGTGTATTCAAAGAACAGTAGCCAGGAGGACAAAGAAGAAGAGGGGGAGCTGAAGAAATTATAAGATGAGCTTCAAACTCTTCAGAAGTTAAACAAACCTTCAAATTTATTGGCATAATAAGCTTCAAGTTATGATTCTTTGATAAATGTTTTTGGTTCTGTGACACTGCTATTGAAACAGCTTCACTGCTAGGCTGCTTTGTGATGAGCAGCAGACAATTCTGTCACTGATGTCCTCCTAACTGATAACTCAGGAAGCACTGTTGGACTACAAACTCATTTTTGCTTAGATGTCAAACACCTTGAAGTGCCTAAGACAGCAGATCTCTGGACTTCAGTGAAAGAAACATCTAAATACAGGCTTTTAGAAATTGACATGGGGGAGTGAAATATCCAGTAATGAATATAAAGCACATTTAGCCAGCAGATATCTTGCCACAGAAAGTTAAATCTCCTGTTAGGAAATTTTTTTTTTTGTGTGTTTTCTTAGAATTAAATCCATTCAAATAACATCAATAGCCCAGGAGGAAAAAAAAAAAATGGTAAAATTTAGATGAGGCAAGAGGAAGAAATTCTTCACCGTGACATTGATGAGGCAGTGGGACAGGCTGCCCAGAGAAGTTGTGGAGGCTCCAAGCCCAGCAGGGTTCAAAGGCAGGTTGGATGGGGCCTTGAGCAACATGGCTCAGTAGGAGGTGTATCTGCTCATGGCAAGAGAGCTGGAACTAGATGATCTTGAAGGTCTCTTCCAACCCAAACCATTCTAGGATTCTATGAATACATACAACACCCATCAGTTTATTGTATACTGTGCTTGCACAAAACCTTGGTCCAAGAGTACTACTGCCAGATAAGGAGAACATTTGATGCAAGTCAGCAGAAAATTTCCTGTATATAAGCAATTAAAAAAACATTCCTGCAGCAGAATATTACCAAAACCACATAAAGCTTAGGAAGTCCTCTTGAATGTCTCTCAGCAAAAAATGCAATGAGTAAATTTATAAACTCTGTTTCTGACCCCACTCAGAGCCTACTAATTGAATACTGCAGAAATTCAGCAAGCCCTGGTTGAAGGGAAGCATTTGGTCAGGCCACCTGTAAGCCCCTCGAGCTTGCATGTACCTCTCCTGGTGGACTGCAGTAACCTTCTGCTTAAGGTTACATACCTCTGCAGGCAAAAGGCTGAACCAAAGAGGAAGTTCAACTTCTGTCAGACCCTGAGAAGACAAAAGGAGACAAACATTTCCTATCTTTGTTTGGAAAGACAAAGTGCAACTGCAAAGATTCATTTTGCTGCTGCATAACACAGTAGATGGTGCTGGCTTCTTAGTAATGACGAAGTGAAGCATCTCAGAGTTTGCTCTTCTCATACTTGGAAAATCTGACTAGGAAGCAGAGTCTCAAAATAAGTTCATAAGCTGTCAGCATTGCTCATGGGCAATCCCCACCTCCACCAGCTTTGAAGCTCCTTGCGCTCGAACCCTCACATGGGTTTGGGCACCAGAAACATAATTTCTTTATTCTGAGCCCAGAGGCTCTTCCCTTTTCAATCACGATATGAACTTCTGCAAAGGATGTTGTAAGGCCTCAGGGTTTTGCCACTCCAACCTCCAGCCATACAAAACACTGAAACAGGTAGGAGCATGGGATTTAAGGCTACTGCATATTTCGTTGGTTAGGTAAATCCTGCTTACATGTTCTTGTACACATACATACAGTGGAAAGAAGAATCCCTGCAAGCTCATGCTTGCTTTTTACAAAAGCTGAATTTAATT
Source organism: Psilopogon haemacephalus (assembly GCA_013396835.1). Lineage (NCBI taxonomy): Eukaryota > Metazoa > Chordata > Aves > Piciformes > Megalaimidae > Psilopogon > Psilopogon haemacephalus. The sequence continues at coordinate 804,541 of VWZI01005110.1, forward strand.
GTAACCACCAGATCATGCACAGCTGGGATTGCAGGTCAAGATTTTATAATTAAACCAAATGTACACTGAGGCTGTGCCAGAAAGACTGCAATAAACAAGCAGTTCTCATTTTGGAAGGCATGTGAGAGGGAGCAGTCACAGAATCATAGAATCCTAGAATGGCTTGCGTAGGAAGGGGCCTTCAAGATCACTCAGTTCCAAGCCCCTGCCATGGCAGGGACACCTCCTACCAGACCAGCTTCTCAAGGCCTCATCCAACCTGGCTTTGAACCCTGTCATGGTTGCAGCCTCCACATCTTCTCTGGGCAACCCATTCCAGCCCATTCCAGCACATCAGCACCCTGATGGGGAAGAATTTCTTCCTAATGTCTCATCTAAATCCAGCTTCATCCAGTTTGAAGCCAGCACCCCTTGTCCTGTCACTCCATGCCTTCGTAAAAATCCTGGAAGGCTGCTCTAAGGTCTCCCTGGAGCCTTCTCTTCTCCAGGATGAACAACCCCAACTCTCTTAGCCTGTCTTCAAAGCAGAGGTTCTCCAGCCCCCTGATCATGGTCTCCTCTGGACTCGCTCTAACAGTAGCAGCCACTTCACACCACTTAAAATAACTTTTAAAAGCTAGTCACAGGCAATGGGCTGCTTCTACAGGGCAATTTGGACATCATTATACACTATAGTTTCTTTTATGGAAATCAGTACTTGCTTCAGAAATATGACCACGTGAGAAAAAAAAAAACCCTTCCCCTTAAGTCTTGTTTAAATGGACCCCAAGAGCAAGGATGTGCCCAACACTGATGTACACCTCTATAGAGGCTGTAGAATTGCATTCCAAAGGGAGCTCACAGAGGTCTTCTTCAAGTAGAGGAGCCATTCATATGCAACATCATAAAACATGGCCAACAACATTCTGATCTTTCACCACAGCTCATAGTTTGTCTAATCAAATCTGTTAGTGGCATAGTGCCAACCATATGTCCAGCAAGGTTTCACAACAGGTATGAGAAACACACATCATACAATGGAAGTGACAAACAGCTGGCAGTCACACAGGTCAAAGGCAAGGAGCTAAAATACAAGTCTCAGATTCTTACATTCCATCTGATCTGGATGTCAGTTAACTCTTCTCCTCAAGTCACCTTCCATTCTGGCTTGCCTTCAGAGTCAAGACTTCCACTCTTACAAAAGCCTTTGTAAGGGTTAACTCACACTGGGAAAAAGCTTCAAAACACTAAAGGGGATGGGAATGGGTCCAGTAGTACTGCACATCAGCTAAACTCCTCCCTGGCATGGTAATATTAACCTTGCAGAGGAGGAAGAAATCAGAACAAAACCAAAAGAAAAATTCTGAAACACATTGAACTTAAAGCAAAGTGACTGAGAAACTGGAAATTCAGAAATCCATCTCAGGTTCCCAGACCTCAGTCTCTGGCACTGCAAAATGACACCAGGAAGTCCCAGAACTGCTAATTCCTAGGCTGAAGGAACAGTCTGCCTTTGCCCAGTTCTTTCACTCTTCTCTAAGCAGTCCTCAGAACTGCTCTTTATAACTATTCCTATTGGCCCTTCAAGTGCTCAGAAAGACTCTCCAGTTTGTGCACTGGAGCATTCACATTTCCTTCCCCCCAACTCCTCTCAGCCCACACATTGGGACTTACTGTAGGCAAAGCTGGAATCTAGCAGAAGCCTGGCATTTTTTTGCATACACCCTACAGTCCAGCCAGATTATTTCTCTCCCCTTACCCCTACTTGTTTGAAGATGTTTCTTCACATCACATTAACTGATCCTATCACAGAGAATTTGCTTCTTTCCAAATCCTTTCCTAGATATCTAATAGCATTGTCTAGTTTTTTTTAATTCTTATGGTCACACCAAAGCTGATCCAAAGAACATTTGGCTGACTTCTGGCCTCACTGACTTTCCAACTCCAAAATTTACTTTTATTTATGACATATACCTTAAATAAAAAAACCCTACAGACACAGTTCTGAAAGATATGGTGCATGTTATGGAGCCCAGCAACACTTCCAGTCTTTTTAGCAAAACAAGCTACACGCAGCACATTGCCCTTGTCTAAACCTAAACCTAAAAGGTTTCTTTGAAAAGCTCTTCCAAAACAATGCAGCCAGAGTCCTTGCTGAGATGAAGTGGTTATGACAGAAGGGCACTCTCCTAGGTGACCTCCAAGCCCTAATGTTTTGTGCACTGCCCAGAACTAACAGTCATTTTGTCCAAGGAGCCCATACAGAATTCTTTCATTCCCAACTTGTGTTACTTCACAGAATTCAGATGGAGCCACCTAACACTTCCAGCAGAAGTCTTTACAATATTTACAGCTTATCTGCCTGCTACACTTATCCTAGATGGTCTCAAAGCATTCTAACCACGAGTCACTTTTTGGACACAATGAGAGCTAAAGCTGGATTTCACTTGGACAAAAGAAATTCAGGAATTTGGGTCAATGGGATTAGTCTGTTTCAACCCAAGTAATCAAACCTGACATCTTGTTGTAAATACAACAACAGATTCCACACAGATCCCAGCATATGACAGATAATGCATATCACAGATGCTGTGTGCATTACTGGCACCACAACCTAAAAGATCTAGAGGAGAAGCTAATTTTTTAGGAAGAAGAGTGCTGTTTCTGCCAGCTTTTTAAATACATACTATTATTTGTGACATTTTATATAGCATTTGAAACCATACAGACAGGTACACTTTACATCCTCTAAAAAAACTACACCCATTGACTATCTGAAAGCACAGACATGAACACCAGCACATGATTGTATCTACAGCCATGAAAAGAACTCTCAGCTTCAGAGGGGTACTAGAAAATGTTAGAAGTGCATTACATTCTCTCCAGAAAGCCTCCCATTCCTTCAGGAAATCTAAATCTCACATGCACTCCAAGGCATTTAGTAACTAGTAAAAATAGGTCTCAAGTACTATGAGGAGCAACTAAGAGAACTGGGGTTGTTTAGCCTAGAGAAAATGAGGCTGAGGGGAGACCTCACTGCTCTCTACAACTCCCTGAAAGGAATAGAATAGAATAGAATAGAATAGAATAGAATAGAATAGAATAGAATAGAATAGAATAGAATAGAATAGAATAGAATAGAATAGAATAGAATAGACCAGGTTGGAAGAGACCTCCAAGATCATCCAGTCCAACCTATCACCCAGCCCTACCCAATGGCACTAAGTGCTCCATCCAGGCTTCTCTTGAACACCTCCAGGGATGGAAACTGGAGCCAGATGGGAGTTGTTACTAAAGATGAGAGACCAAGTGATAAGATGTGAGGAAATGGCCTCAAGTTGGACTAGGGGAAGTCTAAGTTGAGTATCAGAAGAAACTTCTTCACTGAAAGGGTTCTCAAAGACTGGAACAGGCTCTCCAGGGAGGTGGTTGAATCCCCAATCCCTGGAGGTGCTGAAAAGAGGCAGAGATGTGGTGCTGAAGGCCATGATTTAGCACCAGCTTTGGCAGAGTTAGAGAATGGTTGGACTGGATGATCTTTCAGGGCTTTTCCAACCAAAACAATTCTATGAGTCCATGATTTTTGCTCCAAAGAATCACTTGAAAGAAAGAAAACTCACAAGAAGCGGTTTGATCGTTCAACAAAGGTCTTCTCGTACCAGAGAAACAAAAGCATCATTATGGTTATCAGAGGCACATCCTGCAAATCAACTAGGTTTAGGTAAAACTTCAGCCTCTTTCCACCTCCTGTTACTCAGGTTATATTCCACCTCTATCTGTGGATGTCTATTTACATACACACATTATCTGTGTAGCACAACGTGGGTATGTCTCTCTGGAAAGGGACACCTTGAACAAGAAGCAGCACAACACTGGTTGGGATTCACAGTGTTAGCCTTGCATTGATGGCTGCCTTGTTTTCCGTGGAGGAGCCACACCAGATGGCACTTAAGTTACTCCAGCTATAACATGGTGCCAATTTTTTCTAAGTGTACAAACAAGTGCATCCATTTTTATTTCCCTCTAAGCAAAAGTGTGAGGATATCAAAGAAGTGGTTGTTCCCCTTCCAAAGATCTCTTGTGTGGATTCTCTCCACAACAAAAAAAAAAAAAAAAAAAAAAAAAAAACCAAAAACAGCAAAAGCTTTTAACTTACTGATTCAATAATTTTCAGTTGACCTATTTTTAAAAAGAATCAGTCAAATTGTTCACAAGATATAATAGGGCTTTTTTTTTTTTTTACCTTTTGAGGCCAGATAAGACATTTATCATTCTGGCAACAGCTAACAATTTTTTGTTAGCAACAAGAAGTAACAACAAAGTCCCTGTGCTTCACTTCCATTGCTCCAGCACCACTTCCTCTCCTGTGTGGTCTATCAGAGAACCAGCAGCTGACTTGGCACCATCAAAATTGAGTGCAAAGACTGCAATTGTTGGACTTCACCTAAACGTCCAAAAATAATCCTTAAGTAAGAAAGGATAGAGAGAAGCCCAGAAAGCATTAGAATTGAAGTAAACACAATTGATCTTGGCAGAGCTCTTGCTATGCAGGATATACCCTCTGTGCACAGGGATAGAAGCAAGAATTCATTAGAAGAACTCATGTAATTCATAGCTAAAATGGAAGAAAACACTCCAGGAAGGAAGGGAACTGTATACAGTTGCCAAAGGAAGAGTTTCAAACGAAAAGACTTCCATTTGCCACAGCAAAGACACTGCTGCAAATCCTTTCTGCTTGGCTTCCTCCGGAGAACCCAAGCCCATCAATCAACCACCACAGTAAGATCTTCCGCTCTGGAAGAAGAGTCCTAACTTCCAGTTCAATAGCCCAGCAGAGAGCTTCCTTCTACCAAGTAATTATCCAACAGCATGATATTGTTGCAGCCCAACAGATGGGGGGGTCAGTACATCTCCAGTAATTAACAGATCAGTCACTAATCCCTTGCCACCTGCCAACCCAATATTGCTGGGGAGCCAAATCCCACAGCGTGAGCACACAGGTGGCATCAGCAGCACTGTGACACCCTCCTCCTTCATGAAGATGTCCTTCTCCCCCCAGGCAGCCTTCACATTCCTCCAGGACCATTAACCACTCTGCTAAGCAGAGCTGCCAGCCAGCAAGGGGGAGGAGAAACACTTGGGGAGTAAGGTTGGCATGCAGCTGTGGAGAAGCAGTCTGGCAGCAGAGGCACAATAGGCATAGTGCCAACAGGACAGACACTTGGTGGGCTTAATCACTTGGATATAGGCTAGTGCTGTGTGCATTGGGAAAAAGGGTGTACCATCCTATCAGCATTGTTTCCAGCATTATTAGAAAGGTTATCTGCACCTCAAAAGAGGTGGCATCCAGCACATTCACACGTTCCTCTGATAAGGCTTCATTTTGCCCCTTCATTCACTCAGAGCAGCAGCTTTCTGAACTGTAAAAATCTTCACAGCTATCCTGATGTTGCCTAGAGAAATCAGTAAGGGCACTGGGGGTGGGGAAACAAGATAGAAATGAGTCACTGAGGATTTGAGTTCAGAGGGAAAAAAAGAATTCCACTGTAAGTTCCTTCTGTTCAGAGGGGGGAAAGCATTTCACTGTGAGTTCTTCCCATTCAGAGGGAAAACAGAATTTCACTGAGTTCCTCCTGTAATAGCTTCCTACAATCATTTCCTCTGACTGGCTAGAGAACAGTTAAGCTATGTAACCCTTTCCTCCTGGCTTAAACATGGAAAGTTCATGTAAAATATTCCTCCTTTCCATCCAATTTCCCTCCCTTCCCCACTGCACAGTCACACATCAAGTATTTATCTAGCATAATCCCAGCAGCCTGCCATGCTTAATTCACTCTGGAGTTAGAGCACCCACACAGGCTCATTGATGGGCCAGACTGTGCATCACCACGTTATTTAGTTCCCCTAACCTTAGCTTCACGAATCACACTGCAACTTTTCAGGGTAGCTTTTCTACCTCCATCTCTTTAGAGGGAAGAGAACTACTCATCTTACAGCAAGACTCACGTGCACCTAAAATCATTGGACCGTTTTGGTTGGATGAGACTGTTAAATCATCAAGTCCAACTGTTAACTGAATGCTGCCAGGTCACCACTAAACCATGCCCCTCAGCATCCCATCTCAAGGCCTTTTAGATACCTCCAGGATGGTGACTCTACCACTTCCCTAGGCAGCCTGTTCCAGGGCTTGACAACCCCTTCAAGAGATAAACAACCAAAACCCTTTCTGGTTAGTGTTCTGCTGAGTATATTCACCAGTTTATAGTCTAAACTTTCCAACTAGAAATCAAAGGTAAGGACTCTCTCCTAGACACTAAACAGTGGAGACTGCACAGGACAATCAGTGGAGGTTTGCCCACTCTGTCAGCAGAAATCTTACTTCTCCATGTAATGTGTACAGAAATCTGGATACCCAAATCCCACACCACTCAAAACTCTGCAGTGCTTTGGAATCCTATCTGCCTGGCATGGGAGTGGAGTGATCAACTGACTGAAAAATGGCTGTGGAAAGCTGGAATGTTTCAGCCTGACTGATTAAAGGCATTTAACAGCTTGCAGATGCTCAGCAGCTGTGCAAGTCAGGTCACTCTTTTGCCCAAACATAGCTCGAAGTGCTTCATTTTGCTTCGTCAAGTTTACAGGTCAGTTATTAATTAGCTAATTATAAGCCTTTCATCTGTCAATAGACCCTGTAGGCTCACAATCCAGGTTTGTTTGTGCTAAATTTCTTTCTACATCTTTAGCAGGACATAAAGTAGATAAAATGTTCATGTTAATGAACACAGAGGAGTACAGAAAACAGCAAGGAAGAAGGCCAGCTCTTACACAAGCCTTTGTATCTAAAGAGTACAGCTTTATTAATATGAAGGAAGACCAGCAGATGACTTCAGTGCTTGGTGTCAGTCGAAGCAGTGCAACTGCTAGATTAGCCTGAAAGGTCTAGGAACACATGTAGTGAAAAGAACACTGCTCAGGAACAATCTGTGCCTCCTCTGCAGGGAGACTGCACCACAGTTCTCCCAGACAAGAGGGGCTCTCACTCCAGGAAATAACTGCTTTACAACTGTACTACATTCAACTCTGTCTCTTCAGAGCTGGTCTAGGAGAAACAAAACAATTCCGTGACATGCTGTAATAGAATTACTCTTAAGCAACATCAAGGTAATTATTTACTCTTTTTAGTAGGGTTGTCACAAGATTAGAGTATAATAGTGTAAGCCTCTGCTGTCTGGTTGCATGCTTTCAAGGTTAACACCACTTTGGTTTGGACACCAACTCCAGCACTCAGATGCATGCAAGCAATTTCTGCCGAAGATAAGAGGAACTAGGGAGACTTCAAGGTGAAATTTGGAAGGATGTGGCTTTTAAAGCAGATCTTTTTACTTTATAGAAGAGTTTTAACAAGTGTTACCAATGGAGAGATTGCCCCTTGGTCATGTCAGAATTTAAGAACTACACCACCTTGTAAAAGAATGTAAGAGAGATAATAAAGCACAACACAAAGGGTCATTTCTATGAGATTTTTAACTTGGAAAAAGGTTTACCTGTAGACACTGAAAGGGAATCATAGATCAAATCTAGTTTCTACTTCTATAGGTTAAACAGGGTGTAACTCCCAAAATCAGAGTTCACAAGACCTCTAAACAAGTTCTTTCCCCACCTCATCTGACTGCTATTTATTTGACAGGAAAATATGCAAATGTTTATAAAAATGACTGTTTCCAAAGTGATGATTAATGACTAGCTGAAGTTTAAAAATAGAATGGGGAAACAAAGCTTCCTACCAAAACACTTTTTCTTTTTGGGGGGGTGTGTTATAAGCTGTATTTCATCAGACAAGACCAAAGCATTCACAACTACCTACTTCTGCCTCTCTTCTTCCTTTTTCGTTACTGAGCAGTTATTACACACAAAAAAAGAAGACAAGAAACAGACACTTTGACACTAGAATCTGTTTCAAGATCTGAGATGCTGCATAAATAAAGATAAGGACATCTCAGTGACTGATTTCAGCAGAGTAAAGCTCTGCTGACAGTAGGAAGCTCTCCTTTGTCTGAAGAACCAAACGAGAAAGTGGAAACTGAGGTGTTAAGTAAGATTTCCTTTATCCAAAGGTTCTTGTTTCTTTAAATTTAAAACTCCATGCTAACACAAGATGAAGCTGGCATTGAAGCAATTTCAAGAACATTTAGAACTAAGTGTTGGTTTTGTGTAAGGATTAATTATTAAATTGCACAGCATGGGTCCATGGTTCATCCATACAGAAGACTGTCAGCTAAAGTCGACCTGACCTCATTTCCATCTGTTAAAGCAGAACACCACCAAAAGATGCAGTTCAGCTGGCAGTTCCAGGCTAGCTAACCTGAACAATTAAAAGGAAATTTGCACTCAGTAACAATGGACTTCAGGTCACTGAAGACCAATCTAAATTCTCATTCTTGTCCTAAGAGCCCTGCGGGCTACATTTCCACCATTCAGTGGTACAGAATCACAGAATGGTTTGTGTTGGAAGGGACCTTCAGGTTTATCTACTTCCAATCCCCCTGCCATGGGTAAGGATGCCTTCTACCAGACTAGCTTGCTCAAGACCTCATCCTACCTGGTTTTGAACCATGCCAAGCTAGAAACCTCCACAACTTCTCTGTGCAACCTGTTCCAGTCCCTCACCACGCTCATGAGGGATTTTGTTAAATCCAAAATCTTCCTACTTCCTTTTATTATCTTTCCTGAGAAATCTTTATTTTTCATCGTGCCTCTTATGTGCAAATGACCTGACATGATGAGTCTTGCAGCACACATCCCATCATCTTTCTTTCTAGCCAACACTTAAACAAGCACCACCGAGGTAGCAACAGTTCCAGGCATGCACGCAGCTGCCACTGGATTCCCCCAGCCTTTTCTCTCCAAGCAGTGCCAGAAGCAAGAATGAGGAACACCATTTAAACTCCAAAGAGCTGGTCTTCTACAGCAAGTTGGGGCTCATCACTTAAATGGAACATGGTAATCAGTGCTAAGTCAGGGAGCTGAACATTTACAAACCAGCTGCCAGACAGGAGATGAACTCTAACATAGAATGCCAACAGCCAGTGATTCAAATGCACCTACTGTTGTATTATGAGAAGTGACCCTGAAAGATAAACCTGTGAGGAAGCAAAGGTCTGCTTTCCCTGTCTCTGGGCAACCACAGACCTGAAGATCAATTTAGCAACAAAATTCAGCAAGCAGCTATTATTGAACATAGGCAAAGATGTGTTTATTTCACACCACCTGTCTAGCTCGGTTCTTTACAACCGTTTCAGGAGACTCACCCAGAATGTCCACTTACCATGAAGCTAGGATTTGCCAGCATTGCTTTAGACAGAGCCCTTGCTACAGATCGGTTGTCCCAAAATTCATCTGGTTAAACTAGCTGACAACTGTGGCAGGAAGATACAAGAGGAACCCTCCCAGCAAGCATGCAAGCTACTCTTTTGTCTCTGCTCCTTAAAACAGTGTGCAGGACCTGAAGGCAAAAATATTGGCAAGGTCTGCAAATCCTTTCTTTGCACTGTCAATCACCTTTAAATATCTTCCTGCCAAAGATATTGAGATATGTGTAACGACTACAATAACAGTGGGGAAGAGATAAGAACTCGGTCATTACTGGAAATGAGTTGGCCTGCCAGTCAACCAAATAGATTATTTCAGTTCAGCTGGCATGCTGGGACAGGGGGAGAACAACACTAAGGTTTGTTTCCAGCGCAAGTCATGTCTCTGCATTCTTCCCCAACTACTGCCTCACTGAAAACCATGCTCTACCTGAGGAAAAGTAGGTTTCTGATTCGTGCCTGTGTTAAATGGAACATGGACTCTTCAATCCCTTTTGTTTTTACTAAAGAAGTAAGTAATTCAACAAAGGTTATGGAGAAGAGGCAAGAATGAGCAAACCTTCAAATGGGTCTTGTGGAGGCAAGCATTCTGCTCTCAGAAAGCATGCTGCAGGGGGTTCTGTTATATGCTCCAGCCCAGCCATCTGTCTTAAGTAAGCAGGAGAAACCATTCCTTACAGTTTACGACATACCCAGTGTAGTGAGACTCTCCTTGACACATTGCAAAAGGCAGAACTTGTCTGGACAGTCCAGCATAAGATGAGTAGAAGAGATGCTGACTAACAAGAGAGTTAGCAACAGCCCATAAATATCAGAGGAATAGACAGTGATACATGTACATGGGATAACACTATTGAAAAATACACATTCCAATGACAAAAGAGCTTGTCTGTCTTGGACTGACTTTCTGGTTGCCTTAAACCCCTCTGACTTCCAGACTCCCAGCTCCTTTGTTCTACTACAGAGGTCCAAAGCAGAAGTGAAGCAATATTATCAGGAAATGCCTTCCTGAAATAAGCTTACCTTCAAAAAAAGGCCACAGGAATGCTTAGGTAAAAGAGAGTAGCAGCCATCTAGCACCTTACTTTCTTTCCTGCCCCTGAAATTCCCATCAGAAGACTGTGTGTTGTGGAAGAATCATTGTATCAAGCAGTACTTACAAGTCTAAACACAACCAATTCACTCTGGAAGTCCCTTGGTACCTCTTGATTCCTCACCATTGTTTACAGAGCTATCCATCAGTACTGATGAGTCTGACACCTTTCCAGCAAAGTCTGACAGAAGTAGTAAGCCAAGATCCTGATCCTACAGGAAGACAAATAACAGTTTTGCAAACAATAGAGTTACTCACATCTACATTTTAAGACTGGGGCCAAAGCAGCCTCAATTCATTGATAGAATAGAATCATGGAAACAGTTTGTGTAGGAGGGAACATTCAAGATCATCTAGTCCCACAGACAGGTTCACTTCTTGCTAAAGCAGCTTGCTCAAAGCCTCATCCAACCTGCCTTTGAACACTGCTAGGCTTGGAGCCTCCACCACTTCTCTGGGCAACCTGTTCCAGTGCCTCACCACCCTCACAGTAGTGGACAGTAAAAAAAACCTTTCCTGCAGAGCAGACTACTAAACCATGAGTGTTTGAGTGTCAAAGGCTCTTTTCCTACAGGTAAAAGGACAGATATGGACATGCTTCTTGGTGCAGCTTTTACTGCACTTGTTTCTACTGGGTATCCATTACCAAAGTGGGTACCATGCTTGGGTTTCTATCCAAGATTGCTTTGTGTACACTCAAATAAGAAATTGAAGGAGGAGGCTTCTTATGCCTCCTATTTTGTTTGGTTGTGGTTTTCTTTTGTTGATGTTGTTTGGTCTTTTGGGTTTTAGTAGACAAAGTTTTCTAACAACAAAATCAGACTGGAAGTCTGCTTTTAGAAGTGCAGGGAGGTCATCTATGTGCAGGAGATTACACATTCAGAGTCAACTGATCAGACTGGCCTCAAACACAGGAACTCTCCCTCAGCCCTGTCTGAAGCACTCACAAGAATTTATCTTGGTGTACTCATTCTTACTGGTTTGAAAACTTTAAACCTTTTCCATTAGTGGAATTTCTGTAACTCACTCACTTATAACCTCAAAA
>VWZI01005110.1:816149-974599 GCA_013396835.1 Psilopogon haemacephalus
GAGTGGGGAGATTTTAAAAAAAAAAAAAAAAAAAAAACACAGACAGAAAAGCATTTAACCCACCACTAAGCTTACCCAGTACTGGCTCCTCAGTAATGGAATATTGGCAAGGAGTGTATCTCAATCTGCTCTCTTGCAATAGCAAGATGAGTCCAAATCACATCAACAGGAAGGGAAAGAAGCACGTGTTATGCCTAGAAGAAAACCAGCAAGCTAATTCTCCTTTTGTCTGCAGCATGAAAGAAGTCTGTGAATGAAATAAACTGCAAAAGCTCCAGCTCTATGCTTCCTGTGCTAACACAGCTAAAAATACACAGAAGAGGTGTAGAATTATTCACATCTGAAACTACCTCATGGCCCCTAAGACGCTAAAAACAGAGTCAAAGTGGAAATTTGCTTTTGAGAGTAGGAAACATACCAGTTTAATGCAACTAATTTCACACAGGAAAACGGAGTAGTGCCAGTGCATCAGTGAGCCAGAGTGCATGCACCAGCAGGAGAGGCTCTTGGACATCCACTTAGCAACATGAGCTCAACTGTAAGGATGAAACTAGACACAGGATAAGGCCAGTTCAGCCCCATTACCAACCTGTTCTTCACTAGCACCACCATGACTCCGAGAGGTCTTAATAGACAGGAGGGGAAACATTTACCCACCTTCTCAATTCATTCTGGATAGCAGCACCCTTAAGTTGCCACCAATTTGCACCGGTCACTTGTGGGATAAAAGCTGACAAATTAAATAAACTCAAGTCCTTGCTCTATAGTGACAAAGAAACTACAACAGGTAGTGTGCACAGACCCTGCACCTGCAGATGAACTTCAAACCTCGACAAAAGTTGACAGCATGTCCCAAGTAAATATGAGTGGACTTGTGAAGATGAAAGATCTTGAATTAGACAATAATGCCAGAGAAAATATTGTCCAAAATACATTTGCACTCTAATCTTGCAGAAGTCCTGCCTCATCCTTTAACACATATTTGTACCATCACTGGAAGTGTGCTAGGAAATGACTCCTGGGGCTCGCAGCTCAGCACCAAAGCCACAGTTCAGCACTAATGGGGAATGGTACAGCTGTGTCATCTTCTTCCCGCAGGAAAGCACCCAGGCTCTTTTTTTATCCCTCTCCCACAGGCAGAGCCATGCTGCCAAACTGACCCTGTCCCACCTTCTGCCTGCACCAAACCAGAGGTGTCAACAGTGAGGCCGGGAGACACCAGAGGTGCTTCCACGGGTTCCCTCACAGCACTCGGCACACGGTTGGACTCCACGATATTAAAGGTCTTTTCCAGCCAAAATGACCCCTTGGTTCCATGAACGGCAGCTTCCCCAATGCCACGAAGAGGACTACCTGTGCTCACAGGGAGAAGCGACGCAGCCCGAGGCAGGGGAAGCTTCCAGAAGCGCTGTCGAGGGAAGGCAGCAGCTCCCGAGGCCTCCATAGCAGGCGAGAGCCCCAGGGGCCCCCAGACCCCGCTCGCGTCCCCCTCAGGCCGGGCCGCAATGGCCTTCGGCAGGGCTCCCGCTCACTCACCCCGGGAGCCTCCTTCGACTCCGCACCGAGGCGGCAGCAGAGGGGCCGATTCCATGATTGCCCTTCGCAGACGCCGGTGGGAGCGGGAGCGCCTCCAGCTCCCGATGGCGACAGGAGGGCTCCTTGGGCAGAGGGCGCTTACCTCAGCCGCGGCTCCCCTCAGCTCCGCGGGCGGCAGCCGCCGCGCCGGCCACTCACTGCCGCTCCACAGCCCGGCCCCGCAGCCCCTCTCCACAGCCCGGCTCCGCAGCCCGGCTCCGCAGCCCCTCTCCACAGCCCGGCTCCGCAGCCCTCTCTCCGCAGCGGTCCCCGCGCCCGCCCCTTCCTTCACCTGCCGGGACGCGTCCGCCTCCCCCAGGCGCCCGCCGCCGGTGGCAGCAGCCCGAGCCGAGCCGTCCCGCCTCACTCTGCCCTAGGCGGAGGCCGCCGGGTGAGGGCTGGGCAGGGCAGGGCAGGGCAGAGCAACCCAACCCGTGCTGGAGCCGCGTCCGCTGTGCTTGAGGAGCTGCCCCACTGCTAGAGGGACATTGAGGTGCTGCGGCGGGTCCAGTGAGGAGCAACGAAGCTGGTGAAGGGGCTGGAGAACAGGTCTGGTGAGGGAAGTGGGGTTGGTTAGTCTGGAGGAAAGGAAGGCAAGGGGAGATCTCATTGCTCTCTGCAACTCCCGGAGAGAATGTTGGAGACAGGTGGGGGTCAGTGTCCTCTCCATCGTAAGAGGTGACAGGAGAAGAGGAAATGGCCTCAAGTTGCACCAGTGGAGGTTCAGGTTGGACCTTACAAGACACTCCTTGACTTAAAGAGTCCCCAAGCCCTGGAACAGGCAGCCCGAGGACGTGGTTGAATTCCCATCCTTGAAGGTGTTTCTAAGAGGCAGAGAGGTGGTGCTGAGGGCCATGGTTTAGCACCAGCCTTGGCAGAGTTAGAGAATGGTTGGACTGGGTGATCTTAAAGGGTTTTTCCAACCAAAGTGATTCCATGAGTCTATCATTTCTTTTTTCTTGTGAAAACGATACATGGTGTAGTATTACTAGCATCAGAGGTACCAAAGGGTCAGTTTTAACTCCAACATGTAACTGAAAAAAAGAGCACTTAATAAAGCAATATTCACCAAACATTGATCATTGCATAATTATGTAGCTTTGAATAAAAAGCAACAGATTCCTTTGGTTATTAGTCACATAAGTCTTTGATTTTTTTCCCCAAGTCTTTAACCCTTACAAAGGTGTCCGTTTCTATGATATTCCCTGTCAGTGCCATTCATTAGTGCTTTCTTTGTTATTGACAGAAACCTGTGGTATGAAAGCAGCAAAGAGAATCCCTCCTCTCAACACAGCAGCGAGGATGCTTGGGCAGTAAAGCATCTAAGTACCACAGAGACTAGCAAAAGCTAGTTAGAAAATGGGGTTGAATCACGAAAGCAACCTTAAACATCATCTAGTTCCAACTCCCTGCCATGGGCAGGGACATCTACTAGATCAGCTTGCTCAAAGCCTCATCCAATCTGGTCTTAAATGCTTCCAGGGATTAAGTGTCCACAACTTCTCGGAGCAACCTGTTCCAGTGTCTCGCCAGTCTCAGAGTAAACAACTTCTTTCTTGTGTCCAACCATTGCCCCTTGTCCTAGCACCACAAGTCCCTCTCCAGCTTTTGTGCAGGCCTCCTCAGGTACTGGATGACTCTTGACTGATGCCAAATACAGTGCTGTTTTAATACCTATTGGTGGCTTTGAAAGAGTCTCTATGTAAGAAAAAAGATCATTTCTGAGTAACAAGGGAGCAATTGCATTGGCAGGGCCTAAGGAAAATGAAGTTTCCTAAACTTTCCCACGGCAAGTACCTTAGCTGCAGCCAGCAGCAGCTTCTACGCTGGCCTCAGCCTTCTTTGCCAGCTGTGGAACACAGATCAGTCCTCTATGAAGACCACAAGCAGGAAAACTCTGTGTAGCAGTTCCACTGACTTTGGTGGCAGAACATCCTGACTCTGTTGGTGGAAATGACAGCGCTTATTTTCCTGCCTGATTAAACCCAGAACTTTCAGTCTCCAGAGATTAGTGCATTAAGCCGAAGCAGGTGTGGGGAACCTTCATTGTGCTGGCTGAATGTGCACTGTGACTTCATTTTATGGGGTACAGCCCACGATTAAAATCAGTGTGTGTTATTACTGGATAGCAGAGCAAATCAGTCTGTGGTCTGCCAAGTATCCTGGAAAGGCATATTTGGTCCTCAGCAAAGAACATGTTCTCCACCCTGGCTAAAGTGACCAGGCTTTACACAGACTGTGATATTAAAGGTCTTTTCCAACAGAACTGATTCTATGGTTCTGTGGATTCCTTTTGACTTCCCTTGTATTTACCCCTTTCTTGTAGTGAGGCCACCAAAACTGAACCCAGGACTCAAGGTCTGGCCCCACCAGTGCCAAGTACAGGGGAACAATCACTGTCCCGGTCATGCTGGTCACACTGTTCCGGATCCAGGCCAGAACACTGTTTGCCTTCTTGGCCACCTGGGCACACACTGGCTCACATCCAGCTGGCTGTTGATCCACACCCCTAGGTCTTTCTCTGCTGGGCAGCTTCCAGCCACTCTGCCCCAAGCCTGGACCATTCATGGAGTTATTGTGACCCAAGTGCAGAACCCAGCACTTGGCCTTGTTGAATCTCATACAGCTGACCTTCACCCATAGATCCATCTCATCTAGGTCTCTCTGTAGAGCCTCACTACCCTCTGGCAGATCAACACTGTCTCCAAACTCAGTGTCATTTGCAGACTTACTGAGGGTGCCTCCATCTGTGGTACTGTGGGACCAACAAGGTTTCCCACTGTGGGATTCAAGACTACATCACCTAACTAAATATGCAACACACCTAAGGCTTTAAATATGCTCAAGTATTTCTCAGCCCATTCTACCCTAAAGTCATGGCTCACGTTGATTTTGCTGTTGTTTCTTTTAGTTGCTGACCCAAAACACAATCAGGAGGGGCCCTAGTGGAGGCCTCTGCAATCATCAATAATCACATTTGCTCTGAGAACTAGGAGGATTCTGAATATTCTTCCTCAAAAGTCTGTGTTACAATGCCAATATATCTAGGTGCAAAGCGAGTACTTATCTCTGTTAGTTAGAAGTGCCAGAGAAACATGAAAAATATTTACATTCCAAAGATAAAGAGACCTAGAAAAGAGCAAATATTTTCATTAGTGATATTCTCTGCTGTGTTTATAGGACTCGTACCAAGCCTTTGGTGAAAATAAAACCTCTCTTTTGGCTCTTTTTTTCGGTTGTTGTTGTTGGTTTTGTTCTCTAATGCTGACAAATACTGCAATTAATTTAAGTTACATAACTGATTCCAGGGTCTGACTGTATCCCTGCAGAGACAGAACAATTCATTATGGAAGGAGGAAGTATGCCAGAAAAAGCAAAGGCTCATGAAGGCACTTTGCCTATTTTGTCATGCTTTCCGGATGAAGCTTTGAGGAAATAAACTGACTCCAGCATTAACTTCTCCAGTGCATTTGGCTGACAGTTAGGACATCTCTCCTTGTCTGCAGTATCACAGCCCTGCTGGTGTGCAGGAGGAGAGGGAAGTGATCTGTCTGCGGTCGTTACTGCTGCTGGCAACACAGACTTTTCTTTTTCCCTGCACTGCATTTGCAATCCTCCCTCTCCACAGAAAACAACAACCTCCTCTGCCTGGCTTTTGGTGTGCTTGTGTTGAGGCAGCTCTAGTTTGGGTTTGGTGTCTACATTACTGAGTTTTGCCATGGGAGACTCAGGGGTGTCTGTCTGACTAACGTGTTTTGCAATTGCATGAAGTATCTAGGAAGAACAAGAGAAGTATTTGAAACACAGGGATTCATTAAAACTCCCAGAAAGTAATCAGAGTCGTTTCAGTTGGAAAATACCTCCAAGATCATTAAGTCCAGCTGTCAACTCAGCACCACATGGCTATCAAACCATGCCCCAAAGTGCCATGCCCACCCATTTCTCTAACTCCTGCAGCATCAGTGACTCCACCACCTGCCTGGGCAGCCTCTTCCAATGCCTGACCACTCTTTCTCCAAATATTTGTTTCCTAATATGTAACCTTCCAAGCTAAACCTTCCATGGACAGTTTCAGGCTATTTCCTCTCATTCTATCACTTCATACTAGGGAGAAAAGACCAAGCCCCACCTCACTGCAACCTTCTTTCAGGGAGCTGTAGAGAGCAATGACATCTCCCCTCAACCTGTTTTTCTCCAGACTGAACAACCCCAGTTCCTTCAACTGCTTGTCACAGACCTGTTCTCCAGACCCTTCAACAGGTTCGTTGCCCTAATCTCTCACCCTAGCTGGATTCCAGAGGAAATACTCACACAGGGTAGCCCACTTCATACTTACTACATGAGAAGAAGAGCATGGCTGACAGTTAGAAGAATGCATTTTCCCTAGCTTGCCTGTGCACATTAGTGGCAAGTATGAACTTCTGCTAACCTACATTGTGATACAACAGGTGAGAAACATCAGTTCCCATTGTACGTTCCAAAGGAATACTTCCTTACAATCCAAAATGCAGCAATCAGTTCCACACTAAGCGCAGCTTTTCAAACTGAGCAAACCAAATCTAGTAGTAGCTGCAGGGGCAGAGAAACCTAAATAAGAGGCTGCTAAGCCCCTGCCATACCATTCTTGATTTGACTGCACCATACTGTGATCTCCTCCTACTCCTTCCAGTGCCTCACAGTAAACTGTGCACTAACAGAAACTATCAGAACAATTCCAGCCTGCTGCTATCACTAAAGTTACTTTCATCTGGTCAAAGTGATATAACTTACATGGTTGTGAAGTTTCTAGCAGGAAATTACCACTCACATTAACTACACCCTTTTAATGATGGTTCAAACCAGGAAGAGTGAAGGGTGCACAAAAATATAACCTGAGGACTGGTCAGCTCCAGCTGTGCTGACACGAAAACCTGGTGGCTTAAGGGAAGTAGTCCTTAGAAGGACTGAGGTAAGAACTCATCATTAGGAGAACAGCAAATCAGGTATCTCTCTTGAGCAGGGCTGAACTTAGGCACAACAAAAGTGTTAGGAAGTGTGGAGCTCTTGCCTGCTTCTGGCTGGAGGAAGGAGAAGAGGCTGCTGGTGTGGGTGGCAGGCACTGCTGGGAACCCAGGGTGGTTCCCAGCTTTGCTCCCCAACAACAGCACACTGAGTCACCCTTAACCTGCCCTTTGACTGCACTGATGTCCTCATGTCCTTTCTCAAATCTTTCTTCATATGTGGGCTATGTTTGCTCTGTTGTCCCATTTTTAAACACTTGTCAGACAGCATGAAGATTATTTATCTCTCTTAACTGCTGCTTTGAGCTTCATCCTGGCAGGAATCCTTGCTGTAATTGTCCTTTTGAACTGAGCAAAACTGTAGCAGATTTATTGTTTATTCATTCTGCAGGGATGTGGAATGTATTTCAGCATCCTTTAAAAAAACGGATGCATAACCAAATGAAAAAAAAAAAAAAAAAANTGTTTTTTTTTTAAAGAGCAACTTGGAAAAAAAAAATGTATCAAGTCTGACAGCAAATCCTCTTCCAAATGCATCAAGAGCAGGAAGCATACCAGAGAATCAGTAGAGTCAACATGTGATTAAGGTTGAAAGGCACCCTCAGAGAAGACAGGATCAGAGCAAAGCATTACAGAAAAGCTGAATAAATGTCTTGCTGCTCCAAGAGAGTTAGGGAAGTTTCTATGTAAGCCTCTCTCATTGTGGGAGAGTTACTAGAGGATCTGTGACATACTGAAGGATCAGTAGGAAAGGCTGTAGTTTAAATCAACAAGATAAACATAATCACCAGAACAAGGCTGTACTCTCCCAAGAATTCTAAGTCAATATGCTTCCAGCTGTGGTGTATAAATTCTTCTTTAAACCTGACATTTTATCTGAGGAGACAAAGGTAATAAATGTGATTGTGATTAATTTTTAATGGAGACTCAGGTATCTAGAGACATGGCATCTGCACCAGGGCTAATTAATAAAGAGTGTAGCAAAAGAATTAGGAGAAGCAATAAAGATAATATGCTAAGGAGGACTCAGCATAGCTCTTGGAAAGAAGAGTTATGCCTCACATGTAAATCTGAGTGCCATCAAGGAGACACCAGGCATGAGAAAAGAGAGATCCAGCTAATAGAGCCTATACAGATTTCTAAAACACCCTCACTGCAGTTACTCATCAAAGGCTTTTCNAAAAAAAAAAAAGACTAAAAGATGGGGGAAAAGAAGGCAGTAGTTAATCAGAGTTTTCCCAGTGAGGGAAGGCACTTTCCTTCCTTGGGAACTGGCATGGGAATAAAGCTGTTTGACAGAGTCAAAGCTTACTGTCAGAAGGGACACGATGAAATGTGCTGATATCAAGTTATTTAGGGTAGTAAAGGTAAGTGCTGAGTGTGAGGAAGGACTTAATACTGAGACACAGAGCCAGCTGAAACACAGTGCAAATAATGGACTAATCTTCCCAACATAGCATAGAAAATGATGAGCCCTGAGCTGCTTCTTACCAGTGAGGAAGGAGCACATGGGCTGTAACAGTCCCAGAGAGCTGGTGGTTCAATGCCCAGCAAGAGTAAAACTACAAACAGGATATTAGTGATTGTTAGCAAGGGAGCCAAGAACAAATCAAAGAAGAGCTTCATGGAATGGTGCAAATCCATCAAGCCTCCCAGCCTGGACACTGGGTGCAGTGCTGGCTCCCCGTGCCACAAAAAGGGTCTAGACCAATAGCACCAATGGTAGTGGTTCTGTGATTCAGATTTAGATCTCCTTGGCTCGGGATGCTGTTGAGTGCTAGGAGCTCAGATTGGATTCAAGTCAGCCTGAGAAAATCTAAAGCAGCAAACTCCATTATCAAAAAAATATCCCACATCTCCCTCCAGAAAGTTCACTCCTGTCTAGGTGCTGAGAGAAACCCTCTGGGCCTGACGGACCTCTCAGATGAGCAGTACAAGTGTGCTTATATTGTCATCACTGCTTCCAAAACACATTAAATGTTCCCTTGACACTGAAAGAATACCTCAGCTGAGATTTCTGCAGCTGCCTGATAAACTGGACCAGCAAATGGCTTCTTAACACCTGAGTCCTGCTGTATTTTATCAGGCACAATCCACTGCCTGCTGAATCTTTTTCTGCCATGCAAAATTCAGCAGGGATTGTGTTGAAACTTCTCGTGAGATCCAGGTGACGCTAGTACAAACAGTAAAAGCTCTGCAGAGGCAGCACCTCTGAGGACTTTTGCCCTTTTAATATCCAGCCCTGGGTCTTAAATTAGAAATGTCTGTGGATAGGACATGATAACCGAATTGTGACATAGCAGTGCTGTCAGGATGAGAACATTCTATACTCAGAATCATGTTGAAAATGCCTTGCCCTCAGAAAGGTGGTGGAGAGGACAGCCATGTCTCAAAAGGGCACAAGACAAGGAAAAGCTGAGGGCTCCTTAGAAACCAAACCTAACAACCAGAAGACCCAAAACAGTCTTGTGATTGTGACCGCTGTGGACATCTGTCCAACAGCCGTGCCAAGAATTCAACTAATAAGCAAAAAGCCCCAGCCAGAACTGAACAAAGGAGAGCTGTCTCCTTGGGGAAGCTGTCTGGTACCGTGCAGTCTAGCCCAGAAGAGCACACATTCTGTGACAGACACGATACAGATGACTGCAAACCCTGACACCCCACTGCAGGTGGAAGAATGCATTCGAAATGCAGTGTTTTCAGGGCAAGTTTACACTTCAAACTGCAACAGCCCTAACGAAATTGTGTGAGACAGAGACGGGTTGGCGTTTTGTATGACACATCATGTGAGGGCAATTTCAACATCCATAAATGAACATAACACTTCAGAAGAGACACTTATTCCAGCAATAAATTATATCCATGCCCCATGTAGTCTGAAGGCTGAAACAGATGCAATAGAGGATCGATACAGATGTAATACAAACTGGTGAAGGGTCTGGGAAACAGCTCTGGTGTGGACTGGCTGCAGGAACTGGGATTGTTTAGTCTGAAGAGGAGGAGGCTGAGGGAAGACCTTCTTGATCTCTACAACTCCCTGAAAGGAGGTTAGAGCCAGGTGGGGTTGGTCTCTTCTCCCTGGTATCGAGTGGTAAGACAGGAGGAAATGATGTCAAGTTGCACCAGGGCAGGCTTAGGTTAGATAGAAGAAACTTCTTCCCTTGAAGAGTTCTCAAATCCTGGAACAGGGTCCCCAGGGACATGGTTGAATCCCCATCCTGGAGGTGTTTCAAAGAGGCAAAGATGTAGTGCTGAGGGCCATGGTTTAGCATCACTCATGGCAGAGTTAGAGAATGGTTGCACAAGATGTTTAAGGTCTTTTCCAACCAAAATGATTCCATGACAGGATGGATCACTATAAGCACACACAAGAGGTGCTGTGGATTTGTAGAACAGAGCTGATACTAGGACTGTGGGTTGTGAAACATCACAATGTGAAGTAAGAATATAAAAGCAATTACAGCCAATCAGGTCTTTGAAGCTTATCAGTCAGCTCTATTATTGTATTTGTCTGCTTGTCAAGAACAGATAACAATAATGGTAAGAAAAAACAGTAGCCACAAAGCTTACAGGTACCTGAACAGCTGCAGTCTATGGGCAATCTGTTAGAAACCAGGTAGGCTCCAAAGCACTGGTGAACAAGGAAACTAAAGCTTCAATGCAGAACTAAATCATCATTGCCTGCAAGGCTTCATTCCTACCACAAAAATCTGAAGGGTTTAAGCAGTTCACATCTCAGGCTCCCTTGTAAACAGTCAGTGCTCGCTTTGCTTCTCCATGGTTTTGTAAAAACAGTTATTATTTCAGTTCCTGGTACAATAAGAAGGGAGCTTGCTTATTTTTCCAAGCCCTATAATTTTCAAAATGAAGCCAACCACATTATCTTCAGTATGCTCTGAGTTTCCCTTCACCTCGCTTTACATCACGGAGTGTTACGAAGCTTATTTCCTTACCGCTAGTAAAGCAATTTGAAATCTTCTCATGAAAGATAGAATATAGCCAAGTAATTATTCATCAACTTCTGCCAGCCCCATCCAACACTAAATCTTCTCCTGTGGGCAGCACAGGGTTCTCTGGTGATATACTGAACCACTGCATAAAAAGGAAGCATTTCCCCTCTGCTTCTGCTCACACAAAATACTTTTTTGTTCTTTCTCCCTGCAGGAAAGGGATGGGAATATTGTCTTGATCAGAAGTGATGTGTCCACAGAAGCAGAAAGACTCTCTGTCTTTCATGTGAACAGACTGGTGCCTGAAAAGTCTTTGTGATATCCTCTTTTACTGCAAAACATCACTTTACATCAGGAATAGAGGACAGCAAAAGCGAGGTGACAGAGCTGTTATTTATATTATGAAGGCCAGCTTCTTGCTCATGTAATATTCATGTGTCTCCTTCACTTCAGGCCATGGGTGCCCACTACTAGGTGTGCTGATACTCTCCCCTTCCTGTCCTCACTGCTGTGTATAAAGGACTCGAGAGGCTGCAGGTCTCAGTGGTGTGAAGGACAGGAAACTGCTGGTAAGTTATTCTCTGCAAACAGATCACCTGAGCCTATAACATACCCTTTATAGGTTAGAAAAAAAAACAAAAAAAAAACCACAAACTATTCCCTACCACAGCCACATTTTGACATGCAATCTGGAGATTTCAGCTTTTCAAACTAAGCACAACACTGGCCTTAGAAGTAACAACTATTTTAACCTGTGTGAGCCCCACATCAAGCACAGCTGGGGAGATTCAGCTCCAGATTAAGCTCCAGAAATGCAAACACCTACATGTGAGCTGGCTGGGTCATTCTCCTTCACAGCCAGCAGAGTTCAGGGCTGAAACAGCTTTCCTGCTGCTCACACACTTAAAGGAATAATGTTAGTTAAGGTGTCCCCCCAGTATCGGTGATGTTTGCACAGGGAGTGTAGCTACTACACTGCAGGAGGAGCAACCCAGGGCTAGCTGAGTTACACAAGCTACCCACCTAGCCACAACATGCCTCTGTTGGGGCAAGAGTGTCCCTGGTCAGCATTTCCAGATGGCCACTCAGGTTATGCAAATGCACTTCTATGCTTCATCAGATGACTGGAGTGTGCTCCCTAGACCTGTGTTTGGAAATAGCATTACCTCCACTTAGCTACCTTGTTTAAGATATATTAATCTGACTCCCACTCAAAGGACTTAATTCAGATGCCTAAACATTTGCATTGGACGCCACCTGAGACGCCTTGAGGTATCTTGAACCTTCGCATGGAGCTGCCAGGTATGGGACAGGAGCTAAGAGGCACCCACACCCTTGGAGATGCAGCTGCAGACATGGCCTCACAGCTCAGAGTCCCTCAGATGGCACTCGATGCTCATGTTTAGGCAGCTCAAGTTGTGTGTCTGCTCCCTCTACTAGAAGTCAATACAGCTGATTTACAAGAACCACATCAAGCCTAAGCTGTGCTGAAGCTAAGCGTTAGCCATTTCCTTCCCGTCTGTGCTTTTAGCCTCTGTGACCTGTGCCAAAGGCCTCTCTATCGCACCCTCTGCCCCACAGTGGTTGGACAGACTGAGGTGAAGGTCATGTCCTCAGAGTCTGACAGATTCATGCAAACCCACACCCAGGCCTCAAGGCTTTTGGAAGATCAAAGGCTTGGTGAAGTCCTTGCCGAGCACATCTTCAGCTTGCCATGGGATCAGCTGCTCTGCCCAGAGTGCAGAGGCAGCTCGCTCACAGGGGTGAATACACAAACAAATCCCTGGGACTTAGACAAGCACTGCTTATCACAGAAATGAGTTTTCCCCACAGCCAAAATCCTACAGGGACAGATGATCTCAGCAAACAATTACCAAAACTTTCTGTCTTCCTGCCCACAGGTGATCAGGTCCTGCCACATGTGAGCAGCCTTTTCTCCAGGGCTGTTTTATAGCCTGCCACAGAGAGTTTTTCACAACAGGTTGTCTTGGGGTGGGCAATTGCTAAAATATGGCAGAAAACTCTTAAAAGAGGCAGAGAAGGGTCAGGAGAATGCTGAGAGGACTGGCAGACCTGCTGTATAAGGAAAGACTGAGAAAACTGTGTTTGTTCAGCCTCAAGAAGAGAAGGCTTAGGCGAGACCTTATTACCATGGACCAGGACATAGAGGGTGACTACCAGGACGGTGGAGACTCCCTTTTTACAAGGAGCCACATGGAAAAGCCAAGTGGTGATGGGGAGAAATTACTGCTGAGGAGAGTCCCATAGGACTCCAAAAGAAAATGTTTCCCTGTGAGAACAGTTGCACACTGGAATCACCTCCCAAGGGAAGTGGTGGACTGCCCTACATGGGGTAGTTTTAAGACCCAGCTTGGCAAGGTGCTGGGTCAGCTCATTTCTGCTATTACCTATAAAAGTTGGACCAAATAATCCTTGAGGTCCCTCTGTGATTGTGTGCTAACATTATGAAGAAGTGAAGAGGCTGGGAGTGAAGTTCAGATAGCAAGAAGACATTTCACGCATGCATTAGGAAGACAACAAACCTTAGCTGTAGTAGAAGGCTCATTAGTCAGGGAAAATGATCAAAATGTCAATAATGATTCAGAAAATGCAGAAGTACTTCAAGGTTCTAGTTTATATTTGGAGGAAGGAATATGATGTGCCCACATCACATGCAGATGACTAACAGCAGTCAAATTAGCCACTAGGTCAGGTGATGGTAAAATCCATCCTTTGGCTTTGATGCTGGCACATCAACCTGCCTGCATTATTTACACCCAGCAGCTGTAAAAAGCAGACTCTGGAGTACCTCTGGCCTGATGATACTTCTTGATATATTTTGGCATTAACAACACCAAATGCAGCTAGAGTGAAATTCCAAAAGACTGGGAGGTTGTGTCTGTTGTGTCAGCATTAAAAGCAAGAGCATGTTGTGGGGAACACCTGTGCAGGAAAAGATTTAAGTTTGCCAACCTTAGGTAAAAGAGTGGAAAACCAGAGAATTCAGTGGAAGTATAGGGGGGTGGTCAGTGCTTCAGCCTTGGCACACAAACATAGAATGCACTGAGACCTCTGGAGCTCAGCTACTCCAACTTGCCTGCAGTCAACAGGAGACATCCCACACTAGATCAGGTTTCTCAGAGCCTTGTCCAGCCTGACCTTGAATGTCTCCAGGGATGGGACCTCCACCACCTCCCTGGGTGAGATATTGTGGTGTTCCACCACCTTCATAGTTAAGGACTTCTTCCTAATGTCCAAGCTAAATCTACTATTCTCTAGGTTAAAACCATTGTCCCTTGTCCTAGTGCTACAAGCTTTTGTAAATAGTCCTTCTCCAGCTTGCTTGTAGTCCTCTTCCAAATCCTGGAAGGCTGCTCTAAGGTGTCCCAAAACTCTTCTCCTCTCCAGGCTGAACAACCCTCTCTCAGTATGTCCTTGTAGGAGAGGTGCTCCAGTCCTCTGACCATTTTTTTGTGATACAAATGTGGCTTTATACAATGCAAATAACCCAAAGCTGAAAGAGTTCAAGGTGTCCTCAGAGGGGATCATCACCAGACAGTGTGTTTCTCACAGGGGTTTGTGCTAGACTAACTACTGAGCATTTCCATCACTGTCAGGGAAACAACAAAGAAAATAACCCTGTGTAAACCTGCAGGTGACACATAGATGGGATCCTAAGTAAAGATGAGCCCTCAACATTTGTATTAGTGATATGGACCACTAATAGGTACAGAGTGGAACAAACTGGCTAAAGAAACAAATTTTCCTTCTGTTGGTATTAGCAGATTAAGACCAGTTGCCTTTCTGTGAAGGATACCTCAGGTAAGCACAAAATGTGTTACACTCTACACTGGCAACAATAATTTTAAAAAAACAAAAATTATTTCCTCCCCTCCTTCCCGAGTCCTGAACCTTACAAGAATCTCAGCTACCATGGAAAACCCACAGCAGCCTCCCAAGAGCATATTTTCTTACCTGGCCTCCAGTATTTGTCATGCTTTGTGGGGTGCCCATGGCCTTGAGAAATCTCTGACCCTTTTCTTCTGTAAATCTGAATTTCTTACAACCCTTCAGGCAATTTGCTAAAAATTCCTAGGGATTTTGCTAAACCAGATTAGGTCTCATGGAAGTGAGCCCCTGGCACAGACAAGTCCTTTTCACCACCATCTCTGACTGGAGTATTTCCAGCTGCTGAACAGTCACACAGCATCCTCCCTTTTGGATAACTGGTTAAGGATACTGCACCACTGGCAAACAAAAAGCCAAAGGCACAGAGCCCCTGTCTCCTGTGAAGCCATTCTCTCTCCCTGCTGGCAGATGGACATCTGCTGCCTCTTCCTTGAGGACTGTGATGCAAATTCCCTTTCTCCACCTCCACTCCTTCAGGCTTTAGCTTCACCAACACTCATTATGGCTTTTCACACAGAATTCAGCACAATTTGTTAGACATTTTTCTTTCCCCCAGACCTTCCTATGCATTTTGACTCCAGTGCTCTATAATGTTGTTGTTGTTTTTTGCTTGGTTGGTTTTGTGGGGGTTTTTTGTTGTGTTTTTTTTTAATAACATTTTATGCTTGTAAAGGACAGATAGAAGCCAAAAGAAGGAGAATTATTTATAAGTAGTCATCCTTGTTCAACCCTTACGTAACTGATCATAGCTTTGATGAACAGGATGTAATTTTCTTCCCTCTATGTTTTATATCCATGTGAAGATAACCCACTTAGAAATATCTTTCTCCTAGCCCGTTTTTCAGTCTGCTTTGTAGACTGCTGTGTAGACTGTTGAATCTTTCCACTGGAATATTTTTTTGCCAGCACTGACAGCTACATTACAAATAATTCATGAAACACTCTTTGATGCTGCTATTGCAAAATAGAAGCCATCTTGCAGCAACATTAAGGAACTTTCATATTAAAAGCCATTAAAAAATATATATACAAGTGATGTTGAGCATCTAGGGTAGGGAATACAAACTCTAACAGTAAATAACATGGGGAAATGGTGCCCTTTTCCCTTGTGGATTCTGCAGAATGGGCCCCCAGGACGTCTAACAACATGAGTTAGCAATGGTACGTGCAAGTAGCAAGGGTACTGCAAAGTGATTTGATTTGTGGCATGGAGAAAATATTTACAGGGACAATGAGCTACTGTGCAGCAATACCAGAGCTGGCTCTGCAGGAACTGGCTCAGAACGCAGAAGCAGAGTGCATTGGGCTTACTTTCCATCTGCACTAATTAGTCCAGCTAATAGACAGGCTAAATCAGCCAGCACAGAGCCCTACGACTCCTCCCGTGGCTTTGTACTCAGCCAGCTCTGATAGAGCTACTGGAAGATCTGTTGTGCCACAAAGGCATACATCTACTGCTGCCTCTGTAAGCAAGGAGTGACTCTAAACCCTAGCTGGAGGGAGTAGAGCATGGAGGCTCAGGTTCCTGCTGCAGTATGGCACCTTCTACAAACATGATGAGGTGCATGGAGAACCTCAAGGGCAGAACCTACAGTCTGGATGGTTCCTTTCCTGTTCCCAGCATCTCCTCTCAAGAGCTCCACAACAGGCTTTTACAGCATTCTAGACACATTTAAAAAAAGACTTGGACCTAGAATTTTAACAGTGTCACTGTCAACACTACCACCACCACTGCTGGAAAAGAAAATACGGAAAAGAAGGCTTCTAGGTGTCTGATTTTAGAAGAGGCATTGGATTGATATCCTACAGGGAAGAAGTTGTGTTCCAGCAATCCAGGGCAGTGCCCAAGGCTGAGTGTCTGTCAGGACAGCCAGCACGAGCAGTGCATGCACTCCTAGACCTGTGAACTTAACCTTTGCTGCCTGCTCACCATCAGAGAAGTGCTGAGCCTGCCAGGGGAAATCTGCTGTTCTGCAATGGCCCTGTTTATGGGAGGCCAAAGTCTGTCTGTGAGAGATATTGCAAGAACTTTCTGCACACAGGGATTTTAGATTTCACCCAGAAGATAACACCACAGATAAAGGCCAATGAGATATTTCCGTCATGAAGGAATGGTTCAGTCCTCAGAGCTTTTGAAATCTTTCTTGTCTGTTGAAAATGCCACAGAATAAGAGGCACTGAGGCTAGGACATTGTCTCACCTATGAGATAAGCAGTTGTAGCTGTAACTCTGTTCTCTGCTAAGACTGAAGATAACACAGCTGCTATATCAGGAAAAGTTCATGTCTCCTGCATGGAAATATGTCTTGACAGGAACTAAGAAATATTTCTATCACTAATACGTTTCATGTCCACTGTAGCTGGCAGTGAAATGAGCTGCCCTGGCACAGAGCTGCTGCCACAACCATATGTGCTATCTGGTGGCACCAGCAGTGTGCTGAGTCCATCTTCAGACCTTCGAGCTGAGGCAGCCAGCTCAAGGCCTGTTGGAGTAGTACCACACAAACCAAGACCTCTTGGAAATCAGAAGAGGGGAAAGATGAGTAGAAGAGGGAGAGAAAGCAGTGGGACAGAATAACTCAGAAACAAATGCTGGTGACCAGGTGTGCATGATGGTATCATTTACAGGATATAAGAAACACAACTTGACCACACAGATCAGGTGTCTGAAGAAACCAGACCAGATGAACAACAGCCTTTCCTGAAGTCACCAGAATGACGGCCAGGAGATTGGGGAAATTTACTTAGTCTGTCATCAAACCACCTGAAAGAACAAGGCACTGGGAAACACTGTCAACAGTTAGGGAAAAACCAGAAAGGTGGAGTTGCCTGGAGACAAGCTGGTCTTTGTTTTAGGGGCTCAGGGCCAGGGCTTGAGGGGCTTTAAGGACTGGTTATCTTCATCTCTTAACAACAGATCCCTTCAGGTTATGCTTGTAGACCAGGGGCTGGGCAGTGTTTTGGTATGTGCTCTGCTGGCAGTGCCAATCCAATGCTTTTTAGAAGGCACTGCTATCGTTAGAAGAAATCTGCAAAAAGCCACATAAACCCCCTCAGATACAGGGCAGGAAAGCCTCAAAGACAGACCTTACAAAATTATTTAGCAGCTAAGGCTGGGGTCAGTTGTTCTGCACTTCCACCATCCCAGCTGAGGTAGGAGTTCAGCCTGCAAGTCTCTGAAGAATTAAAGCACTATCTTGTTTCAAAGGGAAGTTGCTGAAACTCAAGCTGTAGGCTTCATATTGTGATGCAGACAGACAGGCCAAGCAAAACAACCATCACAGCAGTTCTTGGGAGTCAGCAGAATCAAAATTACATCCTTTCCCTTATTAATTCAAGCTTATCTTAACCCTCTTTCCTCCCAACTTATTTTTCTCTAACCCCAAACATTCTCTGATTGTCTTAGCACAGCATTTCCACTTCTCTTCCATTCTATGATTATCTTAGCAGAGTGTTTCCACTTCTCTTCACCTTCTCCTGGGAGCTGAAGGAGAGCAGCTGTGGTTCTCTGCCATATCCATCCACATCTACTACATGTGTGTCTGCATGCAGACAGTACAGCAATGTAAGAGGACACACAGAGATGTAGGTGAAGGATGCAAGAGCACACATGCAGAGATGTAGGTGGAAGACCTCAGAAGCATAACCCCAGAGCCATATGCAGAGTATGCAATAGGACACAAGGTGTGAAATGGAGGCTTTAGGGACAGTGGTGGCAGTGTCAGCTGCTCACCCCCATGACATCAAAGTCAGTCTCCTCCTGCCAGGAACTCTGCTGCTGGCACTCATTTCAGGCAAGCACAACAACCACCCTCTGCTGGAAAGGTCCCTGTCAAGGGCCACAGAGCAGCACAGATGGCATCGTGGGGCAGGAATATTTGCTGGGCACGGGGTGAATCATATGGGAAGGGAAAGGTGGGGGCAGGCGGGAGAAAAACACAGTGACACAGCAGCTTTACCAGACCCAGGAGGTGCCAGCTGTCCCTAAGCTGAACAGGTCCCTGCTGGGAAAGATAAATCTTTATTGAGCTGTTACCCTGGGAGGGTTTGCACTTCCTGGTAGGAATCAACAGCAGCCTACAGCTAATAGTTCAATGTCTAAAGTTAGAGAACTTAAAACATGTTATTGAAGTTCCTTTGCAGGTCAGGTTTGGTTCAGCTCACTGTTTACAATACTGGTCCCACTTAGTGACCTTGCCCTCTGAAGCCCCAACAGCTTTAAAGGTGCCTGGGTGGCTAAACTGATCTTAGACTAAGCCCCAGAGATACACAGCATGAGGCCAAACAGACTCCCCTCACATCTTCATAGACAAAACAGACATTCAGTACTTTTGGGGCACTCTGGCTGAATGGCCAGGCCCAGAGAGTGGTGGTGAACGGAGCCACAAGAAGTCAGCAGCTGTCACTAGTGGTGCGCCCCAAGGATCAGTGCTGGGCAGTCCTGTTTAATATCTTTATTGATGATCTAGATGAGGAGATGAAGTCCTCCATCAGTAAGTTTGCAAACAACACCGAGTTGGGAGAATGTGTCAATCTGTTAGAGGGTAGGAGGATCTGCAGAGGGACCTGGACAAATGTGTGCAGTCCAACATCATGAGCTTTAACAAGTCCAAGTGCCAGGTTCTGCACTTTGGCCACAAGAACCCCATGCAGCACTACAGCCTGGAGACAGAGTGACTGGAGAGCAGCCAGGCAGAGAGGGACCTGGGGGTGCTGGCTGACAGCAATTGAACATGAACCAGCAGTGTGCCCAGAAGAGCCAATGGCATCCTGGCCTGTATTAGAAGTAATGTGACCAGCAGGGCCAGGGCAGTCCTGCCCCTGTGCTTAGCACTGGTTAGGCCACACCTTAAGTATGGTGTTCAATTCTGGGCCCCTCAGTTTAGGAAAGATGTTGAGGTGCTTGAATGTGTCCAGAGAAGGGCACCAAGGCTGGTGAGGGGGTTGGAGCACAGCCCTTCAGGGACAGGCTAAGGGAGCTGGGGGTGTGCAGCCTGGAGAAAAGAAGGCTCAGAGGAGAGCTGAAGGGAGGTTGTAGCCAGGTGGGGTTGGTCTCTTCTCCCAGACACACAGTGACAGAACAAGAGGAAATAGTCTCAAGCTGTGCCAGGGCAGTTTCAGGCTGGATGTCAGGAAGTTCTTAATGCAAAGAATGATGGACATTGGAATGGGCTGCTCAGGGATGTGGTGGAGTCACCATCCCTAGAGATGTTTAAGAGGAGACTGGATGAGGCACTTAGTGTCATGGTTTAGTTAATTAGAAGAGTTAGGTGACAGGTTGGACACAATGATCTTAGAGGTCTTCTCCAAGCTGGTTAATTCTGTGATTCTGTGGTGTGGAAATGACAGTGAGAAAAGCAAGACTGAGTGCAGAGAGACCTGACTACTTCACTCTCCATGTAAGTGTAGAAGTGATTTCACAGGGAATGACTGCAGGGTAAAGAATAGATTATCAATTCAATCCTTCATTTACTACGAATTTATTGAGGAGAATTAATAGCTCTTCTTACTGCATAAAAATACATGCCACGCAAACCCATCTTCTCAAAGAAGTCAAAAGAAGCACTAAACCCTCCTTTTGGCACTTGGGATTAAGCACCCACTACACTCTGAAACCCACACCCCAGAGGTGTAGAGGCTGTGAACTTTACTAATACCTTCCGTTTAATTATTACAGTGAAAAGGAAACGATCAGCCCCTCCTTTGTTTCCCATCTTGTTGATTTCCAAAGCAACTCGCTGACACCATCTTCCCAGTCCCCACACACCCACCCCTTTCAAACAAAGCAAGAGCCCAGATTTGCCCTCCCTTCTACTATATTTGTGACACTTCTTTATCTTTGGACTGTGACTTTTACAGTTGAGACTAAAATTAGCAGCCACCCCCTGAGTACCATTTGCGTGGGGGGAGATGTTTTGTACACAAAGCTGTGTCCTGTTTCTCACTCTGCCCACACCTCCAAGAGAGTTTGCTGAGCAGAGCAGTGAGGCATACAAAGCAGAAGTCCAGCTCTCAGTGTTAACTTGAGGAAGTTCACTCAAGCGTCCTGGCTCACAACTACTTCTTTCACACTGCTAACAGCAGCAGGATACGTCACAGCAGTGGGGTCTTGTCCTGGAAATAGTTGTGCAAGTGAACAGTTTATTCATTTCAGTAATGTTACCTAAATCAAAGGAGTTCTACAGATAGCTACATGGGAATGGCCTGACTAGTGCACTGGCCACTGATTTCTCTAGTTGTACTCAGCATTAAATACCTCCAAGGAAGACACAACAAACCAGCAAATGGGAAGTTAAAGAAATCACTTCCCTGTGAGCAAGACTTGGATTGCAGGATTTTCTTTTGTGCCCTGAAGTATTGGTGTATCTCTGGAAAAAAAAACAAAAAACAAAACCAGCCAACCAAACCTTGCTCTGTCTAATATCATGGCCTTTGTCTTCAGCATTGTGGATTCTGAGCTCTGACTCCTTGCTGCGCTATTGGCCTCAGTGAAGTCTTCAGGCAGGCACAAATATATGAACCTAAACACACATCACGGTGATAACTTGGCACATTACCTGCTATGTGCCCATGCAGACCATCCCCATGACTAACTTCCATTGTCTGCTTTATACCTCTCCTTGTATCCTGAATTCTTTAGAAATGAGTAAAACTACAAAGAGCATGCCAGCTGAAGCCAATTCCCTTCATTGTGGCACTATAATTTCCTTTTTTTTTTTTTTCCCTTAATGCACCCAAGGATCTAGGTAATTTTTCTGGCTGGTGCTCCACACTTAGATATCATCTTCCATAGTCTAGGGTCACATCTTGAGTTAACAACTAAATGGTAACAAGGTTGATAAGAACTAATGGGAGAAATTTACAGTTGAAGTTACTCCCCTCTTGTGATAACCTGAAAATAAAAACTCTGGTTTATCCAGCTGGGCCTCGAGCAGCATTAGTGACTGTAACAGCTCCATCTCAGCCAATAAAATCTGCTGCTGTTGTACTGGCTCTGTATAATGACTGCTTCTGCACTTGGGAAATGGTGGCAAAAGCTTTCCTAGGGTTTAGACAGACAATACTGAGCTGGACATATTTAAAATGCATGTGTAAGACGAATATTGAAAGAAATACTGACCCTAACACTAAGCCCCTAATGCTAACCCAAATCCTAACAATAAGGGCCCAACTCTAACCTTAACCCTGACCTCCTAACCCTGACCCACCCACTTATGTGCTTTGTGCAGGTATTCTTATATTAAAAAAAAACCCAAAAAACAACCAACAAAACACCTAAAAGCCACTCTGAAACCCAACATAAAACTGTTTCAGGAAGCTTGTGAAGAACTTAAAAAACTCTAGATGCCAAGGTTAGCAACCAGGCACTCAAGCTGAACCAGAAAACACTCAAAAGTAAAAATACAGCATTGAGAGTATCTGCATGCTCAAAATAAGCCAGACTCGTTTTTCTGTGCTGAATTTGGCCCTGACCAAGGGCTCAGTGGAAATCACAGAAGCACATCTTGACTGAGCTGTGGCATCAGCACACCAAGCTGAATCAGAAAATACTCAAAAGTAAAAATACAGCATTGAGAGTATCTGAGTGCTCAAAATAAGCCAAACTTGGTTTTTTGTGCTGAATTTGGCCCTGACCAAGGGCTCAGTGGAAATCACAGAAGCAGATCTTGACTGGGCTGTGGCATCAGCACATACACTGCTGAAACACTTCAGTGCCCAGCACTTGGAGCCTGGTGTGCCTCACCTCACCTGCTGGGCCAGGGAATGCACTCCTGAGATCAGGAGCACCCTTGGTCACGACCCCTTCCAAAGAAATTTTCTTTGCACAAAGGTCAAAGAGGCACTTCAGTCATTCACACAAACCTGCCTCATGAGTAATGCTTATGAGAACAAGACCAGAAGCTACTGTGGCTGACTTCAGTGAGATTTAACTTCTGTGCTTCTTTGTGAGGACAAGAACACATTCATTGTCCCTTCTCTTGAAAGGGGTTGCTGTAAGGACTAATTAACATGTGCTATATAATTCTGCTAAGGCTGAGAAAGTGGCCCAGTAAAACTGAATTCCTGAGGGGTTTATGACTATGATTTGCTTGCTAAGGATTTTTCATTAAATAACAACAATAAGCTGCAGACTAAGTTGGCAGTTAAACCAGGCTTTAAGGAAGGTTGGAAAAGACCTTTGGGATCATCAAGTTCCAACTGTTTGCCTAAAGCTCAGAATCACACCAGCATTGTTAGGCCACTGCACCATGTCCTTCAGGGATGGGGATTCCACTGCCTTCCTGGGCAGCCTGTTCCAGTGCTGAGAATCACTTCCATCCAATCTGAACCTCCCTTGGCACAACTTGAGGTAACTTCCTGAAAGACCTGGGGCTGTTTAGTATGGAGAAGATGAAGCTGAATGGAGACCTCATTACTCTCTACAGCTCTCTGAAAGAAGGTTGCAGTGAGGTGGGAGCTGGTCTCTTCTCCCTAGGATTGGGTGAAAGAATGAGCAATAAAATAGCCTGAAACTGTGCCAGGAGAGGTATAAGTTGGACACAAAGACCAATTTTTTGCTGTAAGCGGTCAAGCATTGGAGTTGGTGGAGTCACTACCCCTGGAGGTACTCAAGCAATGCGTGGCCATAGCACTCTGGGACATGGTTTAATGGCCATAGTGGCGTTGGGTTGAAGGCTAAGCTTGATGATCTTAGAGGACTTTTCCAACTGAAACAATTCCATCAAAACACAATACTATGCCACCATAAGCCTCCAGTTCACCCAAATACTTAAGCTCACCATAAGTGAGCAGAAAAAAAGCAGCTAAAGAGAGAAGTGCTCAGACCAAGCAAGGAGGCCCAGCCAACACCCATGGGTGACAAAATGACGATCATTAAGTCTTTGTCCTAGCAAACCGGGGGGCCACCAGGCCCCCCGGCCTTTAAAAATCCACTCCCATTCACCCAGTGTGCACCCTGTGGGCTCACCTGTAGCACCAGGAGGAGGATCCCTCTGCCCAGTTGGGCAAACTTGGAGCTTCTGCCTTTCCTGGAGCTGATTAAATAGGGGAGTGGGCAGGGAGGGCAAAGTGATCACACCTGGGTTGGGGGAAGACTCCAACAGCATGCAGGTGCTCTGCGTTTAGGGGAAAACGTAGGGTGGGGTGGGGCAGGTATAGTGGGAAAAGGGAGGTGGGGCTGAAAGGAGACAGAGATGGAAGAGAAGTGGGATAAAAAAATAATAAAAATGAAAACTGGACTGGAAATTAAAAAAAAAGAAAAAAGAAAAAAAAAAAAGGTGGTCTTGCTCTGACAGGGGGGTTGGACTGGATAATCTTTCAAAGTCCCTTCCAGCCCCTAACATTCTGTGACTCTATGTGATTGTTGCACATGAGAAGAGACCAAGCCACACCTTGCTCCAACTGCCTTTGAGATAGGGTGATGATGAAGGGAGGGATGGCTCCCAGGTGGAAGTGCATTACAAAGCAAAAAAACCCAATAATTCCACAAATACTAAATGTATCTAGCAGAAAAAAACCCCAACAACATATTTTTGTATGTTTAGTTAATGGAATTAAATATGTCCCATTCACAGGCATCTTGTTCATCCTTTCACCCACCTGCAGGGATGAGGGTTGTGTACAGACCATGTAAAATTCTTTCCTGTGAAGCTGACAGAGGCACCCCCACAGCCTCACATACAAACTGCTCCTGCAGTTCTGGCACATGGCAGCACTCTCAGGCAACAAGCAACCAGAATTTAGTACAGGGTAAGTTTCCTAAACATTGCCCTCTAGAGGAGTGGCTTTAGTCCTACCAAACACACAGACCTGAGACACTCAAATTGGGAAGCTAAAAGTCACTTTCAGCAGCAATCTCACCCTAATAAGCACAGGGCATAAAGTAAAAGGTTCTTGAAGTCTGTATCACAACGTTTGGAGTGGATTTTAAATTGAAAAATCAACACAGATGTCAGGCAAGTCCTGTAATCCTTCAGTAGCAGCAGCATTATTCTAGATGCTGTACAATCCAAAATTAGGTTCGTGTGCAAGTGAAACACAAAACAAAGCATCAGGACAAAAAGAGAAATACAAGAGAATAACCAGGTAATTGGTGCCAGTGTTATCATGCCAGTGCATTGACTGGTCTGCTCCTGGGGGGAGGCAGCACAGGAAGAAGGAATGTTAATGACAAAGCAGCAGGAGGAAGATGATGTATCTTGGTGAGCAATTACAAGATGCAAAAAGGGTAGAGTAGACCAAACCACTGAGAAATCTAATGACTAGGCAAAGGAGGGATCACAACTCACTTGAAAGCAAGAATCAGTTACTCATTCTTCCCTGCCTTTAACTCCTTGTGTGACTTCAGATAAAGGACACTGGCCAGCTTTGGTGACACAGGTGTTCAGAGGTCTAGTTAGAGACCCTTTAGAAGCTTTCTGGCTTTCAGAAACCAGGTATCTGTCTCATCTGCTTCAGAAAATCAGGTCTTTAAACATGGCTTGCATAGAGCATCAACACATTCAGCTACTTGCCCCCAAAGTGTTCTTGTCCTTGAAACAGAAAGAAAAACGCTGACCTGAGCTGGCTGTTTGATTGTGTGGTGTGGTGGATGAAAGGCCACCAGAAATGCAGTGATCATGGATGTGTATTAGCCAGTGACTGCACAAGGCTGGCATACACATCTGAGCAGTTACACTGGAAGGATCATTCATATGGTAAGGCTGCATAGATACAACAGCCAAATAAGGCAAATGCCAGCTACCACACTGGGGACAAATGAAAGTGAGTCCCAAGACTGCAGGCAGTAAACTCCCTACCTAGATCTGAGATTCCACATCTGCTTATCCCACCAGGTCAAACATCCTAATTCCCAGGGAGTCCGAGAAAAATAGAACTGCAATTTTCTGGTCACACTAGGAGACCTACATGGGTGAGATCTGAGCTTTGTCCTAGTGAGCCAGTGCCATGCCAACAGAAACTCCTTTCTCTGATACTTCTGCTTTTAAACAGAATGCTAGGAAAGATTGCTGCACATTAGTTATGTTTATGAGCAATAATGGACTAATCATGCAATTTTACAACACTACCAGAGCAATCACAGCTATATTATAAGCAAAGTCTGGT
Source organism: Psilopogon haemacephalus (assembly GCA_013396835.1). Taxonomy (NCBI): domain Eukaryota; kingdom Metazoa; phylum Chordata; class Aves; order Piciformes; family Megalaimidae; genus Psilopogon; species Psilopogon haemacephalus. The sequence continues at coordinate 841,689 of VWZI01005110.1, forward strand.
TTACTCATGACTAGGTCTCAGAATAACTCCACTGGGTCTTCTGCTGCAAGAGCAGCTTACCAAGTCCAACAGCTGAGCATCCTGTAACCTGCCCATGGACTGATAAATCCTCAGACCTCAAGGGTGCTTCTGCTGCCATAGGGAAACTAAGTCTCCAAGCCATCACTGAGACTTTCAGCTCAGGAAGGACCTACCATCCCAAACAACTGAGGAGACCATAGCAGAGCACCTCCCACCATGCTGCAGATCTCATCACACACAGCACAGTACTGCTAACCCCACAGGGCTCCTGTGCTGTGCCTCAGCCCCTGGCACTACCAGAACAGGCAGGTCTCCACGTGGTATTTTGCTACCACATTTCCCAAGATGTGTAAAGCACACATTTTCCTTTCACTAAATGCCTGGAGTTCATCAGTTCTAATCTTTTTACAGGCACTGGGGAATGCACAAGCAGCACACTTACAGGGAAAGACTGGTACAAACAGGCATGGAGAATAGAAAAGCTCTCCATGACCTAGCTCTTCCATCTCAAGAACTTCCTCAGCTGGTACCTGGGATGACATTTACTTGAGTTAACCTATGGAGAGACAGGAGATGAGGCACCAAATAGCTGTTTGACTGACTCACAGCTTCAGTAAAAGGTCAGCCTTACACCATACACAGGCAACATTAAGCCTTCATCCTACTGTTAATGAAGCCAACATCAAAATTCACATGGACTTCAAAGTGTCAGGGAGGAGGCTTTTACTCTAGGATGTTTAGCAAGGTCTCATGAGATATCCAAACAACAGCTCAGCTACTGCATTAAAAGGAGTGTGACCAGTAGGTTGAGGAGGTTCTCCTCCCTCTCTGCTCTGCACTGGTGAGGCCTCACCTGGAGCATTGTGTCTAATTCTGGGTAGCCCAGCTCAAGAAGGACAAAGAACTACTGGGCCACTGAGATGCTGAGGAGACTGGAACATCTCTCACAGGAGAAAAGGCTGAGAGAGCTGGGGCTGGTTAGCCTGCAGAGGAGGAGGCTGAGGATATCTTACTAATGCTGACAAAGACCTCAGAGGTGGGTGTCAAGAAGATGGAGCCAGACCCTTCTCAGTGATTCCCAGTGTCAGGAGGATAGGTAATGAGCACTTGAACATAGGAAGCTCCATCTAAATATGAGAAGAAAACTTCATTACTTTGAATGTGGCAGACCACTTGAACAGGCTGCCCAGAGAGGCTGTGGAGTCTCCTTCTCTGAAGGTCTTCAAGGTTCACCTGAACATGTTCCGGTGTGACCTGGCATAGGTGATCCTGCCCTGGCAGGGGGTTGGACTCAATGATCTTCAGAAGTCTCTTCCAAGCCCTACCATTCTGTGATTCTGCAACGCAAGCCACTGCTGCCTTAGTCAACAATTACACAGACTGCTTATAATATAAATTTACTGCATGTCCCCAGCTGTTGACATTTTGGCAGTGGAGCTATATGTGGTGGAGCATAAGAGGAGGCCCAAAAGGGCTTGGTATCCTGCAGGAGGTGCTATAAAATGCCAAAGCAATGAAATAAACACATCTGCTGACTTTATTCCATATAGCAACATGTTAAAGGGATTAGAAGGTCTGGAAAGAACATTGTGTAATATGATTTTTTTTTTTCTCTCCACAGCTATTTTTGCATCTTTGTGCTGCTGGTGTAACATACTGCAGGATCCTCTGACAGATTTTACTTGCATCCCTGCAGCTGAGTTGACTCGATCATAATCTACAAGATGAGGTGAGTGTAATGGTTATTAACTCTGAAATCATTAATTAAAACATAGATGAGATAAAGGAAAACACCAACAACAGTCTCCCAGTCTCTAGGAACGATGACTTAGTGCTAGGAAGTGGGGGTTTGGAGCTGTTACCGGAGGTTAGGGAGCAGGCAGGGCAGTGCCCTTGTGCGTTGTGGCAGCAAAGCATCAGTCACGGTCAGGGTTCCCCAGCCTGTCCGCGCAGCCTTTCCCGAGGCACTTGCGCCACCTGCAGCCCACACTTGGAGTAGCGGCGGAGAAAGGACGGAGCAGAACTGCAAGCAGCAGGCTCGGTTAGGGCTGTTTGTTCCCTTCTGCTCATACAAATCCTCCTCTACCTTAGCCAAGCCAGAGATAAAGCCCAACATTTCCACGCCTTCCTGCATAACATTTCCTGGCCCGTCCTCTCCTGGCTCAGTTGTTTCCCAGCCCTTCATGCCTAGTCCTGATTCCTCTCCATCCAATTTATCCAGTTTGGGACACTATTTCCTTCCCAATGGCCCCAGCTGTGTCCTGCACCATCTCACCAGGCAGCTGGAGAAAGAGAACCCCAGGACACAACCACACTACTCTCCCTGTGCATTCTTACACTTCATAGAGTTCTTCTCAAGGTCCCAAGAGGGTGAAAGCTCCTCACTCACAGAAACTCCTAGTTACCAGCTTAGCTAGTTGAAAAGTCAACCTTTGTTGAACCAAAACATAAGAAATTGTTGATTGATTAACAGCTGTGGAGTGGTCACTGACAGTTAGATTTAGTTTAAATATGGTCAGCTCATCAGCTGGGCACCTCCACACAGCATAGAGCTCTCCTGAGTACCACCTGAAAACTCCATTTTCTTCTCCTGGATTGTGGAAAAGGAGACCAAGCCTTGCTTTATGCAGCCAGCTCCCATGTTTCCAGGTAATTTTTGCTTACTTTTTTAACCATCACTGCTTTCAAGGACTGCAAGTCCTCTTGATTTGTGAAAAGGTGTTTAGCAGGAGCTTTACCGAGATCAGGAGTACATCTTGTGCATGAGAATCTGAGAGGGATGAACTAAATCAACCTGAGTGAGGTTTTGCTCCTTTTCTTAAGGTCTTTTTCGTTGCAAGGAATAAAACTGTTCCCAGATTGATGTGGTATTTTCCCTATAGACTCCATTTGTTGCCCTTTTTGCTCCTGTCCTGGCCAGTGTGGGGCTGGCCCTAGCTCCCATCTTCTTCCTACAACCCACGGATGCTTCTTCCTTCTTTCCTTTGACAAGAACTGAGCAATGAATGGTACTCTTCTTGGTTTACATTTGTTTCCAACAAGCATCCACATTGTCAGATTCAAAGAAGACTTTATATATTAAAGACTCTGGAAAGAAAAAGGAAGTTGCGGTCTGACTGCTTCTGTCATGTCAACATTAAAATGAAAACAGGAGGAGATGAAACAGTGACCAGCATCAGCTCCTGTTGCCTGGGAAACCATTGCCAGTTAATAGATTGAAGGAATTCCTTAGAACCAGCAACTTTAGAAGCCACAAGGAAGTTGTGCAACTGTCAGGGATGAAGGCAGCAATTCTCATAGGGCAGCAACAGGCTGGAGATAGGACCTGAGTAATAACATCTCATCAAGCTGTGTTCTTATTCCAGCCCCGGGTAACCAGTCAACCCTCTGGGCTGCAGACAGCCAAATGGTGTCATTACCAGGAATGCTCTCATGGGGTATTTTGCTTCTTACAGTGCTTAGAGTCCTTTAAAAGGATTAACAACCCTAGGACCAGGGTAATTATTATTTTTCCCACTCAATGAAGCCAGAAAATGAGATATGGAAACACAAGCAAAACACCCCAGGTTGTAATTAAAAGATCAGAGCTCCTGCCTTCAGGCTCCAGCTGGTGAATTACTCTGTGTTTATATATTATGTAAATTGGAGCCTTTTTAAAAGAAAGTTTAAAATGAGTCTTGACTCCTGAATTGCCCTCCTGGTTCTGTCACTGCTCTGTTTAAGAAGATGCAGAAGGCATGTGTAAATCATCCACACCCTCCTCACACTTACAGCTGCAGCCTCTAATCAGCTGCTCACCATGAAGCTTTCTGAGTCCCTGGGATGAAAAATAGTTAGCAGCAAATCTCACTGCCCTTATGGACACTTGCCTCTTTCTGCAGAAGTATCAGCGTCAAGAACTGGGAAGTTTGCTCAGGAGTGACAAAGCAGAAGGAAATGGGCAAGGGACTTTACAGAGTTTCACACTCTATGGAGATATGGTAAGAGAGGGAGAGGTATTTCTGATCTGCCTGGACACAAAGCACGTCCTGCTCCCTGCACCTCTTGCACTGCAAGATTTGAAGCAACATCTCTGAACGTTCTGTTCTGTGGGTAGTAAGAGTCTTGAGTACTACATGTGATGGGAAAGATTCATGATGCTCTAAATTCAGACACAGCTCTGAGCACAGGACTGTGCAATTTCTGATCTCTTTTATTCTATATATAGAGAATATTCTCTGAACTATATAGAAATATACAGAGAGTAGTCTGTAAAGTATATACTATAGATGAATATGTATCTATTCTACCTAGGCTACACCAATTATGGACTATTCTGTCTTCTTTAAGACCACGACAAATATCTGCCCTTCTTATTGTGTCATAGAATGGTTTGAGTTGGAAGGGACCTTTGCTTTCCCTTTATCCTTATTAGAAGAGCAAAATTACTTCTGAGCTGACATGTTCAGGACAGCAGTGAGATAAAACTGCTGTCAGCTGATTCTAGTTCTGAATGCATGATCCAAAGATCAACAGCTTCCTGACAGAGTGAAGTTCTGTACTAGCCTGGTTTCTGACCAACCCTGTAATTAATCAGTCTGGCACAGTCTGGCACCACCTTTACATATTATCTTGTGATGCACTGGAAACTCTACAGCCTGAGTGGTCAGGGATTGGAGCAGGCTGCCTGGAGAGGTAGTAGAGTCACCATCTCTGGAGATGTTCAAGAAATACGTGGATATGGCACTTTGGGATGTGGTTTAATGGCCATGGTGGTGTGAAGCTGAAGGTGAGACTCAGTGATCTTGGAGGTGTCTTCCAAATGAAGCAATTCTATGATTCTCTGATAATTGTTCAGGTTGGAAAATACCTTGAAGATCACTGAGTCCGTGGTCTTATGAGCCTCTGTCAGATGAGGAAAAACTGAGAGACCTGGAGTTGTTCAGTCTGGAAAAGAGTAGAGTGGGAGGGGATCTCATTAATGTTTACAAATATCTGAAGGGTGGGTGTCAAGAAGAAGGGGTTAGGCTCTTTTCAGTGTCCCAAATAACAAGGGTCAATGGATACAAACTGGAACACAGGAAGTTCCACCTCAACATGAGGAAAAACTTCTCTGCTGTAGGGGTGATGAAGCCCTGGGACAGGCTGTCCAGAGGAGTTGCAGAGTCTCCTTCTCTGGAAATTTCAACACTACCCTGGATTCATTCTTGTGCATCCTGCCCTAGGTGATCCTGCTTTGGCAGGGGAGCTGGACTTGATGACCTCCAGAGGTCCTTCCAACCCCTACTATTCTACGATTCTGTGATTCCATGGTCAGCGCATTTGTGCATCCTGAGACCAGCTACAAGAAATCCAGGCTGTGTGAGCTCCCATTGCTGTCAGCCTGGGTACAACTCGTGAGAGAAAAAGCATCCTTCAGGGTGAGTTGTGGGTCATCAGAGGCAAGATAAAACCTGCTGTGACTGCAGGTGTGTTTTGCAGCTCTGCCATGCAGACCCCTGTTAGCTGATGCTGACTCCCAGAGCTGTACAGCGTCAGCAAATGAGGACAGTGAAAGTAAGCTCTGGCTAGCACCAGGCTCACATCTGCTGGTCAGCTTTTGAACTAGGGCAGTGTGGTGTTTCACTGTGTCCACAAAAACACAGGACAGCAGCTAAGCAACTATATACTTGGGGTGACTATTTCTCACCAGTCAGTCACCAAGAGGAGGGTAAAGGATCACTGTCAATGCCATAACTACCAGGTCTGTGGTGATGACTCTTACATCCACAGATGGTCAGAGTAGAACACCCTGTGCTGATGCTTATGACTCATAAGGAACTGTCAGTTGGTTCAATGATAATGTAAATACAAAGACTGAGAGAGACAACAGAAAGGTTCTTGATCTCACATGGGAGTCTTTCACTGTGGTCAGCATCTCAAGGAGGAATTCAAAGTTCTACAAAGACTGCTGCTTAGCAGAATAAAACATGAAACACCTTTTTACCAGGTTTTCTGCCCCACAGGTAATCAGCAATGAAAATGTAAGAACTGAGGGCCTTCCAAAACCTGTGGGCAGAAGGAGATTTCCTAGCAAAAGGGCCTGTAAGTGCAGTTGCATTTCCTTTTGTCCTAGGAGGGAAAGACAAGAGCAACTCTTGGCTGGCACATGTCCTGGCAGGACAGAGACTCACAGTGCTGCATGCTCTACTGTCGCCAAAAAACTGTCTCTGCCTCATTTAGTAGGTCATTAGCACCATTCACCAGTACAGTATCCTAGCAGGTCATCATTCCTAAGCAACAACAGCACAGAGATATGAGGAACTGAGGATCTGCTGAGAAGCAGAGGATCTCTGCCTGTGCAGGAGCAGCACTTGTGCTCCTCTATCATACAGAATAGGGGGTGCAGCCATGGAGTGACAGGATGGGGGGTAATGGGAAGCTTGGCTGAGATGAGACCTGAGGAAGAAATTCTTCCCCAGGAGGGTAGTAAGGCACTGGAACAGGTTGCCCAGAGAAGCTGTGGAGGCTCCAAGCCTGGCAGTGTTCAAAGACGGGACGGGTGAAGCTTTGACAAGCTGCTCTGGTAGGAGATGTCTCTCTCTACAAGCAGAGGGGTTGGAACTAGATGATCTTGAAGGTCCTCTCCAAACCAAACTATTCTGTGATTCTTTGAAATATTTAGACGTTACAATGCAGGCTATCACCCAAGCAAGCTAGCAAAGTAATGACACCAATAAAAGAGCTTGTGACAAAAGATGATGGGGATTAAAGACTAAAGAAGCACAGCGAGTGGGCAGTACCTGCTTGTTTAATGATTTTTTTCCCTTCGTGCGCTTCGTTCCTCTCCCACAAGAGGCCGCAGAGCCCAGGGCAGCCTCCAGCCTCTGCCGCCTGCTCCTGGCCTGTCACTAGAGGGCAATGAAGGTCCCAGGCACCGAGGCAGAGGGTCCTGCGAAGCCTCCACCTCCTGACAAGAGCGTGTCAGCTGTGGCATGAGTCAGGCAGAAGGGTGGGACAGATGTGGCTATCACCTTGAGATCGGCTAGGGCAGATGCGGCGGGGAAGCGGCGCTTCCGCAGCGGCAAGCCGTGGGAACGCAGCTGGCTCCTCCTTCCCTTGCTGCGTCCCTCCCGCGTTAGACAGAACCAAACCCTGGGCACTTTGGGGTTACAACCCTCAGATGCACCTCCCGAGCCCTCCTCAGCACCGCTTCCAGCGCTGACGCAAAGCAGTGTGCATATGCTGGTAGGGACATGGCTACGCTCTCACAACCTTTTAGACCATCCAGTTGCAGCCATTCTCCAACTGCCGAGCCTGGAGCTAAACCCCTGCCCTCAGCACATCTCTGCCTCTCTCAGACACCGGGAGCAGGGACGCTTCCTGTTACAGCAGCTTGCCAAAGGCTTCACCCAACCTGCCTTTTAACACTGCCAGGCTTGGAGCCTCGACAACTTCTCTGGGCACCCTGCCCCAGTGCCTCACCACCCTCACGGCTGATCCTCTTGGCAGGATTAAATTGCAAGAGTTTAATGCAAGGCCAGCCTAACGAGCCTGAGCAGAGTGTTCAGCCACTAACGAGCAAAAGGAGGAGTGATCTGCTCAGTATTCTCTTCTCTTGCTCTCCACTTGACATTTTATCAGCTAATTTTTAAAGCACTTTCTGCCTTTTCATTACTGAGTTACGCTGATGAAGTGCTGCTTGTGTACGGGGATGTGTCACAGCATCACTTTAAACCACACAGGAACCACTGTGGATGTAAAGGTGATGAGAACAAATCACTTTGGATTAGAAGACACAGGATAGCTGTGTTCCTGCTGGGGATGTTGTTCTCTTCAAAAGCAGGAGCCAGAGAAGTGAGTCCACTGAATCTCAATACCTGACAAGCTGGACAGATCAGGAAAGAGATGTGTGCTGTGATGTGTTGAGATTTCCAGCACTAAAGAGCAGGAAAATGCTGGGAAAAGGGAGTTGAAAAGTCAGAATTTCCAATTTCCCTCTGTTAGCATCTATTTCCACAACTCCAGACAAGGGAAACAATGCAACTGACAAAATATGGAGGAGATCTGATTTACCCCTCCAGTGTCAATCTACTTTCAAAGGACATTTTACTAAATATCTTGCAGATGTCAGTCAGAAGTGAAGATGGCCATGGGCTGGCAAGTGCTCCACTGATGTGAGGGGGGTTTGGGAGTTACCTGTCCCCACACACAGTGAATTCATCCAGACTAAACTCAGCTGGCTGGAAGAAATGAAGCTTTGTATTCACAGCTTTGCACAATATACAAGCAGATATTTACAATATATTACACCTATAGACAGAAATATACAAGTTGGAAGTAATGTAGAAATACAACGCCCCTCCCAGAAATCAGAGTCCCCAGGAGGGGCTCCCAAACACCCTTCCACCTTATTTCCACCCACCTCTCTTATCCCAGAATCTGCCTTACGTGCAAGGTGAGTTAGAAGGATCAGCCAGGGTGGGTTACAAGCAGAACTGATTAGCTGGGTTACACAGATCGAGCTAGAAGAAGCAGGCACCAACAGACTCCAGACAGAGTGTCTCGTTTATGTCCTTGTTTTTGTACATCTCAGTACACCTATGAGTGAAGTAGATATCACCACTGTTTTCTTTTCACAGCCTATAATCTCATTTTTCTCATTAAAATATTCCAATTAGCCTCAAATCAGCACAAGAAGAGTATTTTACTGAAGCAGCTGAGACTTAACTCCATCACTTCTCAGCTTCTTCCCTGATCTGTTAGACTTCTCAGCGGTCAGATGAAGATCTCTTTCATTCTTTTTAGCAGAAATTAGTATCAGATAGAATCGTGGAATTGTTTGGGTTGAAAACGACCTCTAAGACCATTGAGTCCAACCATCAACCCAACACCACCACGGCCATTAAACCACATCCTGAAGCGCCACATCTTGAACATACATCGGCACGATAATAAAAGAAGGGAAGTGGCTGAGAGCTAAAAAGGAGACATCAGGACAGAAACAGAAACCAAATGGTGGGGAAGGACACCAGATTCAGGCTACAAGTGTAAACTCAGATGAATGCTAAATTTAGTTTCAGTGGCCTTCCCAGGGTAAGACTGAGTGAGGTGCTTCTGAGGCAGAGGTGGGGCTTATTTGAAATGACATGAGAAGAAACCCGTGAGGAAGAACTGAATCTTGGGTATAGAATTTGCCTCCTTCTCTAGAACAAAAGCTGGAGTTTTTCCCTAGATTGGCTACAGTAAATAGCATCACCAAGAAAGAGGGCAGCTTTTACTGGTAGGAAAGAAGGAAACTGAGAGGCAGCAGCATGTCAGGTGTCAGGTACACGGCGGGAAAATGGTGACACAGACAAAACCTGTCGAAAAGCATTTTTGTCCTGATGATGTGAAAGCGCCTGTTGGCTTCGTGTTTTTGATTCACCTTTGTCTTCTTTCTAGAGAAATAGTATGGAAAAATGCTGTCAGAACCTGCTTCTCAAACAGCACTGTGTTTTCTGACAACTGGTGACTCCTAGAATGGTTTGAGTTGGAATGGAACTTCAAGATCATCTAGTTCCAACACTCCTGCCATGGACAAGGACACCTCCTGCTAGAGCAGCTTGCTCAAGGCCCCATCCCACCTGCCTTTGAACACAGCCAGGCTTGGAGTCTCTGCAGCTTCTCTGGGCAGCCTGTCCCAGTGCCTTACCACTCTCCTGGGGAAGAACTTCTTCCTCATATCTGATCTAAATACAGCTTCTTCCAGTTTGAAGGCATCAGCCCTTGTCCTGTCACTACATTTTGTCTCATTGTGTTCTGATACCACCCCTCACCTCCAACTTAACTGTGGATTAAATGTCTGTTTGGGCTCCTTTATGCTTTAACACACCAGGTTTTCTTAGGTTTTTGGGTTTTTGGTTTTTTTTTTTTTCAGTTGTCCTTTAATTTGTCTTCATACAAAGCTGCCCAAGTCTAATGGGAAATAAGAATACTTAGCTCTGAAAACTGCTTAAGAATCAGATGTGAAGTGCTAGGTAACCCTGTCACTGCTAAGTAACAGCAATTTGCAGTGAGTCAGCTAAGCATTCTATGGTTTTCATTAGATGGAAATCAATAGCTGGAGCAAATATTACTGTGTACAAAATGTTAAATGACATGTGCAGCAGTTTCCTGATAACTGGACCGGTTATGATGAGTGCTTTGCTTTATTTAACATTTTCTACAGGGCTCCACTGAGCACATTTCTTAATAAGGCTATAGGGATTGTTCTTTTTTACACTGAATTAGAAAACTCCTGAGAGAGTGGCTTCTACAAAGATGAAGCAAGCCAGTTGATTAGCCTGGGGTGACAACCGTGGTAAAGTCACTGTCTACATTTCCTTTTGCTTTACTGAAAACTAAAACAGTTGGCAATGGGGAAACACGAACAAACCTTACTGTAAAATATGATTTGGGCCTCTATGTATTACAGCATTCATCCAGCTGTATTAAAATGTGATAAAGACAGAAACAACTTCTGGTTTGAGAAGGATGCCAGTTCAATAAAAGTCTAGAGGTTACCAGAATTTGCTGGTTTCATTTCTTGATGTCCACCAAGAACTTTTCTCCACTGAAAACCACTATGGGAATGCTCCTGTAAATAGTTAAATCCTGTTTAACTGAAAGTAAATAAACCACAGGCTTGCTTTCTTCTGACTAATCTCCTTTGAAGTTTTTTTCACTGGTCATTTTCCTGCTAAACCCTACAGCAACCTTCCTGTCCTTCATGGGTTGGGGTTTTTGTGGTTGGGCTTTTTTTGGTTGGTTGGGGTTTGAGCATGTGTTTTTTTTTTCAAGAATATAATCAGAAAGTGATCTTGGAACTGATGATAATGTGACCTCTTGATCTTGGCTTCCAGCCACATGGAGTTAGAACCTTAGCCTACAGTGCCTAAGCGAGGTGCAAAGAGCATCTGGAGCTCTGACCAAGTGAACTGCCTGCTAGTATGGGAGTGAAAAATTGATAAAAGTATCTTAGCAGAACAGTTTCGGTTTGTCTTCAGTGCCACAACTCAGAGGAGTTCTGGGGTAAATGAGTGCAATCTATAACTTTCTGTATGAAAACTGTTTCAAACAAGACCAGGTAGTTCTTGGCAGCTTGAAATATATTACTGTAGGTCAAGTTGTGATACAGATGGAATAATCCTGACAGCCCAAGCTCAGGAACTGCAGCTCCGGACTGACTCAGAGAGTCACATAAAGTTAGAGAATGGTTTTACTCAGTGATCTTAAAGGTCTTTTCCAACTAGTATGATTCTAGGACAAAATTAATGAGTTGTCTCAATAGGAGGGACTCAAAATTTGGTGGGGCCCTGAGCAACCCTGAGCTACTTGGTCTCTGCTGACTGCAGTGGAGTTGGACAAGATGACCTTTGAGGGTCCCTTCCAACCCAATGCATTCTATGAATATGATCCCATATTACAGCAACACAGACCTGGCATCACCTTGAATGGCACAGGAATAAGAAATGAGTGGAGCTCCATCCCCTGAGGAGCATGAAAAGCCAACGTGTTGAAAATGAAGTCTAAGTTATCTACCCATTTTTTAAGCTTGCCTGCTGTTGGTTATGGGAAAGCATCTCTAGGTGTTGCAGCTTTCTGACCCCGCGGTGTTTTTCTGTAGTCATCAGCTGCATCTGAGTAAGCAGAGCTATTTTAAAAGCAATCCCAGAAGTGCAGAGTCATACACAGCACAGGCTTGCAGCATCACAGCAAGGGGCAAGGCACACACAGTGTCCCAGCCACTCTCAGCAGCTTGTGACTAAGTTTTAGTTTCAGGCTCTGGCTTCGCCCAGACCCAAGGGCACTCTGAAATTTCCCTGTAGTTGCACCGACACTGCCAAGGCCAAGTTCAGCATCATTTCTGGCACTGAGAGCACTTCACTAAGTCACATGCAGGGCTGTGACAGTCACATCGTGGCTGACACACCAAGGACAGAACTGGGAACCTCCACAAAAAAAACATGAGAGTCTTGTGCACTGAACCCTGAGAGCTCAAACTGCCCTCTTACAACTTCTGCCTTTTCTTTGTTGACACACACTTAAACACTCTCTGTGCTTTGCTACACACATACAACTGAAAACAAAGCTCAGAGCAATGCTGACTTAAGGGAATCCTGGGGCCAGTTTGGGGTTCTCTCTCCAAGAAGGACATTGAGGTGCTGAAGTGGGTCCAGAGAAGGGCAATGAAGCTGGTGAAGTCTGGAGAACAGGGCTGGTGAAGAGCAGCTAAGGGAGCTGGGGGTGTTTAGTCTGAAGAAAAGGAGGCTGAAGGGAAGCCTTCTGACTCTCTAGAACTCGCTGAAAGGAGGTTGGAGTCCAACCATTCCCTAACTCTACCAAGGCTGGTGCTAAACCATGTCACTCAGCACCACATTTCTGCCTCTTCGAAACACCTCCAGGGATGAGGATTCACCCAAGCCCCTGGGCAGCCTATTCTAGTCTTTGATAACCCTTTCAGTGAAAAAAAATCTAATACCCACCTAAACCTACCCTGGTGCAACTTGAGGCCATTTCCTCTCACCTTAAATATGAGCAGAGACATTACATCATCAGGGAGCTTTAATGATCTCTTGCTCAGTCATCCCAACCCACTAGCTGGAGGTGGCCTGCTAACTCAGTGCTGTGTGTGTCAGGGACCATCAAGGGTGAGCTGACACAGAAGTGAAGACGATCTGGGAACAAAGTGGGACAGCAAGGCAAGCAGAAGCAGTATCATTAGCTGTGAAAGCCACCATGCCTCAGCATCCAAGCCACAAGTGCAGAGCAGCTCTCCTGGCAGGAGCTGGGGCCAGCCAACAGTTGAATGCTCACTAGACAAGTCCCTAGTGAGGCAAGCCATGGTCAGTGAGGCAGGGTCAGGACAACAACTGGTGTGCCAGGCATCTCCACACTGCTGCTGATGGAGGGAAAGCATGGAATGGTTTGCTGCATGTAAGTGACAGGATGGCTTCTGCTTATTAACCATCACCTTTTGGATCCTCACCAGCCAAGAGTCCACGCTTATATCAAACACAAGTGGTGCAGGTATTTCCCAGCTTGCTTCCATATCAGTTGCTACATGTACATATCTTCCCACCTTATCTTCTGCAAGGATCAAATAACACTGCATGGCTTTCAAAACACTGATGCACATGCCAGGAAAGCCAGCTACATCTCTCTGGCAGACCTACGATTAAGGACCAAAAGTGGCAGACATTTGTTTGAATTGTTCAGCATCTCCCTCCTGAAGGAGCAGTAACAGCACAGGCTTGTCACTCCCCATCACGCAGAGCATGCTGTGCTTTGAGAAAGGTATCACTTCCCCATTCCACCACTTTGCTCCACCATATCTCAGGGTAGATTTATAAGCTAAACCCATCCAGGCTATGGAGAAGCCAAATGGGGCAAGAGTATTTTGTAGCTCAATGCAGTTTTGAACAAAGCTCTTGATATCTCACTGCCTCAGAGCAGTGGCTGCTTCTGACACATCACTCACCACCAGTTTCATTGCTGGGGGTTCTCTTTGATCAGCCTGGGCCAGCTGTCCTGGCCATGTCCCCTGCCCACTCCTAGCCTGCTTCTTAGGGGTGCAGAGTGAGAGGCAGAGAGGGTATCGATGCTGTGCAAGCACTCTTCAGTGATAGATAAACCATTTGTCTGCTATCAGCACTCTTTTGGTCACAGATCTAAACCACAGCACCCTGTGGGCTGCTGTGAAGAAAATTAGCTCTATCCAAACCAGACCCAAAGTGTTGGTCTGAAACTCACAGAATCAGTAAGACTGGTAAAGACCTCTAAGATCATCAAGTCCAGCCTTCTACCCAACACCCCCATGGCCACTAGACCATGTTGTGAAGAGCCACATCTCCTTGTATCTTGAACACCTCCAATGCTGGTAAGTCCACCACCCCTGTTCTCATGCCTGACCACTCTTTAAGGAAAGACCCATATCCAACTTCAGCTTCCCTGGTGCAACTCGAGGCCATTTCCTTTTGTCCTGTTAGTTACTTGGGAGAACTAATCACTAATGCCCAAAGCAGAGCTTTCTCCTCGAGTGCTAATCAATCATTTGGCTACTCTCATTATCACACAAGTAAACCCCTTCGCTCCACTTCCTTTAAGTTTACAAGAAACCTCTAATTTTGCCTACAGTAAAGAACCATGAACCAAGAGTCGGAATCATTATCTGCCAAATTCATAGCTTTTCTTTCATTCTGAGACACTTCCTGGATAGCTCACAGGAAAGAAGAGATGGGCAGATGAGGTTTCATTTTTATAAAGCTGTTGGGTCAGGTAATGGCCATCACCATCCTTTCAGAAATCAGAGTAAAAAACCCTACTATAAGAACTAACTTGCTCCTAAGTAGGAGTGGTGGCTGCAGTGCTGCATGCCTGTGACTACGACAACCTGCTGCTGCTAACTCGTGCTCAGAGAGAGAGCTTTTTACTTTCCTGTAAATAATACTGCAGCTCAAAAGTCCGTTATGTCATGAGCTTCCTGAAGGACCAAGCACACAGCTTGAGCTTCTCAGATGAAGAGACACCAACAGCAACACAAATAAATTCCACTTTGTAAGGACAGAGCTGGTGAGCTGTGACTACTGTGCCGTAGGTGAGCAAAAGAGAAACCGCAACAAGTGAAAATACTCAAAGACTAAAGCAGGGCCTGAAATAGAGAAACACTTTGGGGTGTGTGTAATATCCAATACAGGACCACGAAACCTGCAAAGGAAGGTGACCTTCAGCAGAGACCTAAACCATTACAGAGTTTCAAGGCATAACAGTAGCCTGTTTCTGACCACAGAATTGATGAAAAGACTTCAGAGATCTATACAAGTGTGTATCTTGCTTACCTACCAACACCTACAAAGATGAGACAGATCTTTGAGAGACAAACACCATCCCAGTGCAAATAAACATGAAAGAAACACTTCTTATGGAAAAATCTTTGGATCTGACCAATATTGTGGCTCCTCATCCTGGTTATTTCAGCCTTACTGTGATTTAGAACACAGCTCCTGCCCTAAGCATCAAAACATTTTTGGTTTTGACATCTTTTGAAGTTCAAACCATTAAAAAAAAAGAAAAAAGTTAAAATAAAATAACATTAAAAAAAAGTGGGTAAGAGCTTACATTTGAAGTAAATAGAAACCATTCTATTTCTCCTAACTATGCTAAGCATTTTTATGTGCACAAACAGAAAACAAGAGTGAGAGAGATGTTGTCAGCCAAAAAGAGATGGCCACACACGTGTGTCACAGCACTGTGTAAACCCAGTTTTGGGAAGCCTCAATGCCCTTAAGATAACCTTTCAATGAGTTTGCAGTAAGTAGAACATGGCATTGTCAGAACATGCAATGCAGCAATGCACATAAAGGATGTTTACCCGTTCCCATGTAAGTGCAAACGTGGCTGCAGCTCCAACTATTGCTAATCTGTGAGTCACAGAAGGATAAACATTCTATTCTATCAGCACAAAAAGCAGATTCTCACACACAGGCAGAGCTCCAACTGGGCATCTTCTGTAGCAGTACGTCAGAGGAATTCACTGGGGAAAACAAAGCACTACAAGGTTTTAATCCCCTTTTGCACTGCACAACCAACAACAAAGGAAACGTGAACTGCTGTGGATTTTTTCAGCCTGCAGCAGGAAGAGGATCACTCATCAATTTCTACTCAGGTCTGCTTAGGTAAAATCAGCTCAAGGCAATGGAACTTTTCATAAGTGTCATAAAGTCATGACTTACCCTCCAGGACAACTAGTGGTGACCTAAGGCAAAAGGGAAAATCACAGCTTGCTTGGCTGAACGTGCAGTAAAATTTACATGTTTTCAGTAAATGAAGCAGGTCTGACTATTGCCCCCCCCACACCCCCATAAGTTTTATTGTCCACACTTTGTAGACTCACTTCTACATTATTTGCAGTACTGCTACAGAGATAGAACCACTGTGCTCAGATGAATTATCCTTACAAATAATTCAGGTTTCCAAACAGACTGTCAAATATATCTACGTCTCTGCATACTTACTGTTCATTTTTCCTTCTTCCTGGTCCCTGAAGATCTGCTTCATCTTTTTGTTTCTAGGGAGCAACTGATCACTTTTGCTCAGATGCTGCCTTCACACTTCTCGCATATCATAATGGTTGTGATGTGCAATGTAATGACTTATTCAAAATACTTTTGTCAAGATGTCTTGAACAAAATCTAATCTGAGGTTATTTTTCTTCCCTTCACATGGCTTTAATATCCTGTTACATCCCATACTGAGGGCAAGGGAACTTTATTCTTTCAAGTCAAGACCCGTAAACTATGGAAAAGAAAGGCTGCTCCCTATGAAAAGTAGTACAGAGCATAGCTGTTACTCAGGCAATGATTTGCTGACCAGAATTACTGTACTAAATGAGAGTAATAGACCACTTAAGTGGTCTATTACCAAAAAAGGCCATGTGACGATTCTGAACAGCAATCTGACAACCAGGCACGGGAGGCAATCCAGGAAAAGCCAGGTATGCTAAGAAACTACGTCTTAAGATGTGACTCAGCCTTTGGCACCAGCTTCTGTCACTGATTCCCAGGAATTCCTCAGAATTGACAAAAGGAAACAGTCATGTAAGGGCATTCCCAAGAACACGAGGGATCAGTTTCTTACTCAAGACTTACGCAGGTCAAATTTCCATTCAGTCAGTGGTACTTTCCTCGGGGGGGTGCTGGCTTGATCCAAAGCACTAATATCAAACCTTCAGTAGCTGGATGCAATGCTTGTTTCTACCATACTGTTACAATTCCACAACTGTAACTGTACTGTGAAGTATTCTGGCAGACAGCTAACTAAATTCCCTGATGTTTGGTCCAAGGACATCACTGTCCCATCTACAGACACAGGATTTCTCAGCTGCCTTGTCGTTTGCTATTTGAACTGGCACGAAACCAAACAGATGTCTCCATTACTAGGGCTTCATCATAGGTTTCTGCAAAATACTTTTAAAAGTCAGCAAAAGCAATCTCAATGCTATTTTTTCAGTGAGCTCTGGCGTTAGGACAATGCTGAAAACATAAAATTTCTATTGTAGTCTAGGTGAGTTTTTTTTCCCCCTTATCCTACTACAGCTCTTGTCAGACCCCATCTGGAGTACTTCTGCAGTTCTGGAGCCCCCAGCACAAGGAGGTGGAACTGCTGGAGAGAGTCCAGAGGAGGGCCACAAAGATGCTCAGAGGGCTGGAGCACCTCTGCTATGAAGACAGGCTCAGTGAGTTGGGGCTTTTCAGCCTGGAGAAGAGAAGGCTTCCAGGAGACCTTATAGTAGCCTTCCAGTATCTGAAGGGGGCCTACATGAGGGCTGGGAAAGGACTATTCACAAGGTCTTGTAATGACAGGATGAGGGGCAATGGGTTTAAACTGGCAGAGGGGAGATTTAAACAGGATGTTAGGAGGAAGTTCTTCACAGTGAGGGTGGCGAGACATTGGAATATGTTGCCCAGGGAGGTTGTGGCTGCTCCCTCCCTGGATGTGTTCAAGGCCAAGCTGGATGAGGTCTTTAGCAACCTGTTCTAGTGGGAGGTGTCCCTACCTATGGCACAGGGAGGGTTGGAACTGGACGATCTCTGAGGTCTCTTCCAACCTAAACCATTCTATGATTCTATGGATATTTTGAAGTAGGGGGGGGGTTACTTTCTTCCCAACAAACCCCTGTATTTGTAGGATATAACTCTGTAAAAGCCCAAACATGTATTCCCAAAACACACAGATTTTTTGTTGTTCTTAATCATCAGGTGCTGACATTATTTCTAACATGAAGTAGCAAATACACCACAGACCTGTGCCTTAGGCAATTATTTTGCCCTTTTCTATCTTGCAGGATCTTCTATGCACATCAAATCCAGTTATATTTTTAGATTAGTTTCTTTTCAGCTAAACCAACAAACCATTTTGAAAGTATTACTCCTAATCGTCTGGATGACCCTTTCTGGCATAACTGAGGTCACAAAAGCTTGAAAAAGCTGAACTGAATGGAAGGATAATTCATGTTGTGAGGGACCACAGGAAGTCTCTAGCCCAAACTCCTCCTCAAAACACTTCCAATGTTTGATCATCCTTACAGGAAAATAGCTTTCCTTATGCCCTTCCTTTCAGACATAAGAGAGATCATCCTCTCTTGTTTCAGCTTATACCCACGGTCTCTATGTAAAGCTGAAATGTTGTACCTTGCATTCCACACAGACCAGCATCACAAGGCTTCCAATTCAGGACCAGTACAACTGAGCCTCTCAACTTCCAAGTGCATTTTCTTGTCCTCTGATCACGTTCTGGTTCCTGCAAATTCTTCCACATAAATTCTTCACTGTTTTGTCTTTTTACCATGATACCTACAAGCAGACAGAGATGTATCTATAGCTGATGTACGTAACGCAGAAGGCCGCTCTCTATCACACTGACTAAATTCTCCTCTTTCTGCCCACTCTACTTCTGAAGGTGATTTTCACTTGCTCTCTAACTGGACAATGTGATTTTTGGCCCAGCAACATCTTCTATGACTGTGCTGAATCTAGTGCAATAAAGCTATGAGCACACACAGAGGTCTGTGTTGTAAGCCTGATGGTATACATGAAGATATATACAGACAAATAAACATTATCACTGCTAATAATTAAATGTAACCCAGGTTAACCTTAAACCAATGTGCTGCTTTAAGGCTTTTTCCTTCCAACCTGTTCTGCCAGTAGGAGAATGTGGCAGAACTAAAGCCATCCAAAAATGACTTTACATCAGCCCAGCTTACCAGGCTCCCCTCCTCCTATGAGAAAGCCTGCACCAGTGTAACCTCTCCAGCAGCTGTGCCCTCTCTTAACAGCATCTGATTCTGTCTTGCCAAGGAAAATCCTCCACCAGAAGGCTGGCTGAGAGGTGCCCATTTGTTCACTGGCAGGCACCTGCTTTATTCTCAAGTCTACCTCACCTACAGTCCCGAGGAGCTGATAATAAGAATTTCAATGGACAGGAGATTTTTGTCTCTTCTTCCTCGTAAAAAGTGACAGGACAAAAGAAAACGGCCTCAAGTTGCACCAGGGCAGGTTTAGGTTACATGTCAGAAGAAACTTCTTCACTGAAAGTGTTTCCAAATACTGGCAGAGGGTCCTCAAGGGAGGTGGTTGAATCCCCACCCCCGGAGATGTTTCAGAGAGGCAGAGATGTGGTGCTGAGGGACACACTTTTATCACTGTCCGTGACAGAATTAGAGAAGGGTCGGACTCGAGGATCTTAAAGCGTTTTTCCAACCAAAATTATTCCGTGATTCCTAACTAAGCTTCTCCTCAACACGTGTAGCAGCGTGTGGCCTTTCAGGGCAGACGTGCCGCTTTACCCGTGTCCAAAGCCCTCCCCTGGCTACCGAAGCGGATTTCACACACTGGAGAGGCTCTCTGGAGTGTTCCTTCCATTATTTTCGCCGGCAAAACCAGAGCGGAGGCTCCGCTGCAGTTCGAGGCAGAGCCTCTCGCCGCCCTGAGGGGAGGGTCGCGGCCGCCCAGGCCTCCCGCGACAGCCCCGCGGCCTGTGGGACTGACGGAGCGAGGCAGGCAGGCGGCTCGGCCCGGCCCGGCCTGTGGGACAGACGGAGCGAGGCAGGCAGGCGGCTCGGCCCGGCCCGGCCTGTGGGACGGACGGAGCGAGGCAGGCAGGCGGCTCGGCCCGGCCCGGCCTGTGGGACAGACGGAGCGAGGCAGGCAGGCAGGCGGCTCGGCCCGGCCCGGCCTGTGGGACGGACGGAGCGAGGCAGGCAGGCGGCTCGGCCCGGCCCGGCCTGTGGGACAGACGGAGCGAGGCAGGCAGGCAGGCGGCTCGGCCCGGCCCGGCCTGTGGGACGGACGGAGCGAGGCAGGCAGGCGGCTCGGCCCGGCCCGGCCTGTGGGACAGACGGAGCGAGGCAGGCAGGCAGGCGGCTCGGNTGGGGAAACTCCCGCTGCGAGGAGGGAAACTCCCGCGGCGGCTCCTGCCGGGACACGGCTGTACGGGGCTTTCGCAACGCGGGGCCGGTCCCGTCCTCCACCTCCTGGGAAGCCGCTCGCTTCTTCGGGCCTCTCGCCGGTCCCACCTTTACCGTGATCACCTCCTCACCGCCACCAGTCCTCGCTCCTCCTCCTTCGGCTGCTCCTTCACCAGTGCCCCCTCAATCACCCCAGCCACCTCATCTCCGCCGCCCCTCACTCGGTCCGATCTCCCTCCCTTTCCCCTCGCAGCCTCCCACCCGGCCCGAGCCCCCCGGCCGGCAGGTTTCAGCCTGTTCCAGCTCCCCCCGCACACAGCCCCCGGCTGCCTTCTCTTCACCGGGGTTCCCCAGCTCGGCCTTGGCCCCACGGCCGCCTCCCAGCGTGGGGTTCCCCCCTCGGCAGAGGCGGAGCGTGCCGCTGCCTTGCCCGCCCAGGGCCGCTGGGGAAGGCGGCGAGGCGGATCCTGCGAGCCCTTAAAGCAGCGCAGTCACCCACCCGCGCCGAGAAAGGCGGAAGAGCCAAGAAGTAGCCGCGGCCCTGCCTGGTGCCTCCCGGGTTTATATGCAGCTGGACGGGTTTCTGCTCGCCCTAGAGGAAAAACAGAAGGGGCAGCAGCGGGACCGCGGCTCACCTTCCACGGCCATGTGCTCGGTAAGCGAGCCCAGCAGCACGGAGCCTCTGGTGACCCGCTTCAAACAGGTGGAGGAAACGCTGGAGAAGCTGCACCGGGAAAACAGGAGCTTGAAGAACAAAGTGCCTCGGTACAACGCGCTCTGCACCTTGTATCATGAGTCGGCGCAGCAGCTGAAGCAGCTCCAGCTGCAGCTGGCCGCCAAGGAGGCGACGATCCGGGAGCTGCGAGGCAGCCTGGCCCGGCAGCAGCAGGAGTGCGGCGAGGCGGCGGCGGGCGCGGAGCCGGCCCGCTCGCTGGTCGAGAGCCTGCTGGAGCAGCTGGGCCAGGCCAGAGACAGCGAGAGGCTCTCGGCCAAAAGAGTGGAAGATCTCAGCCAGGTAAAACGGCGAACGCCTTCCAAGTAGCGCCGGCAATAGGGTGCGAGAATGCCTCGAGAGGGGGCTGCAGCATCCACCGCGAGGGCTGCGTTTCTGCCCATCCTCTCTAGAAACATGAGCAGTGTAAGCTTAGTAAGGGCAGCAGTGCCTGTCTCGCATGGAGGATGCAGGGTGTTTAGAGCTGGCATTGATGGACAGAGGAGGGTCCGCAGGCAGCAGCACGGACAGCTCGGTGTGATATGCCGGGGGTGGCACAGCAAGCTGCTGGTGGCACAGCTCGGACAAGAGAGCAACTGTTCCGGCCTCACAGTGCCACGCTGGTGTGTTTGACAGGACTTGCTTTATCCCTGTCTGCCCAGAGTTGGACTGTGCCCAGGCGACTCAGCCACCTGCATCCAGCAATGGTTCTCACTGCCTTAAGTCCAAGAAGGTAACCTTAAAATCCTAAACCAGAAGCTGAGCATGGCATTATAAATCTTCCTTCATGCAGATGTTGTCAGAAGGAAGAAAAATAGTCAAACCCCACCTTTGACAGCTCCATATTACTTACTGAAAAGCCTGTGTCAGTTCTGTTCTGCAAGATAAACAACTGATGCCACCACATTATCATAGTGGGGTTTAGTGCACTTACAAATGGATTTTTATCTTGACATGAAGGCAGCACATTAGGAGTTGGAGAAGTAACTTGCAAGCCTGGATTGTGAGGAGATAGATCAGGGAAACTGGTATAGCTTATGACAGGGTAAGTCTGAGAGCTGCATCCTTTTCCATCTGTTGTTTTGGTTACTGTCATTAAGACTTTCCCTTGTTCAGTCTGAAGTGCTTAAACGATTTTTAACGCATTTCTTTCTGTATGAAGTTGCATAAAGGAAATTTCCAAGCTGAGCAGCAGTACTTAAAATTGAAACAAGCATTTTTGTTGTAAGTAAGCTCTTGACCTAGTGCTTATACAAAACGATTTCCATAGATAACACTCACCTAAAAATCACTTAAATAAGTTCAGGTTTGGAAATGTTTAATTAGAGATGATCTTACTGTCTCTTTGCAGACAGGTGAGAGGCTTGTGGTAGCTGAAGGTATTTTGAAGGCTGATGCTGAATGGGGAGATTGATGCCAAGAGCATCATGCCAAAGAATTAAAACATCTGTTTAAGAACAGGTGCTGTCTCTCCACCTTCGATATTCAGTTTATTCTTTTTATAAGTAAATATTTTCTGACTGATCAGAAACACAGAATAACAACAAAAAAGACATTTTGTGAAGTCAGATGCCTATGTGCTGGGAAAGAAGAGTGCTCCCTGTGATTTACAGCTCCACCAGCACTCCTGAAGAAGTGGAAGGGTAGAGTGAAGACTGCACTTGTCTCATGGCCTCCACTGACATCCAGGGCATCACTGATTTCAGAGGAGCAGTGCTGCAGAGGTTTCTGTCACCAGCATCCACTACCTTTTGAGGATATCAAGTACAAGTTGCTTTTGTCAGAGTCAGGAGTGGTGTACTTCAGACACATGGTGCTAGAGAGTGGTTTACCCCAGGTGGCAGAGAAACTTCTTCCTTCTTAAAACACCAGCAGAGACCTTAACTTACTGCAGTGCAGATGATCCCACAGAGCTTCCAGGTCAACAAGAATGTGTGGCAATGAGATAGATGGTTGTTTCCTAGGAGGATTCCTGTCAGACCTCCCTCCTATGCCTTGGAGTGTTAAAATAGTCCTTGTTACCACAAGGATTTCATTTTCTGTTGCTCATCCTTATCTTACCAGGCTCATGCCTGCCTAAGTGGGAAGGCTGCCATATACGCTGCCTCTGGTTTGCTCCAGTGACAGTACTAGGCAGTGAAAACACTTCACTGGGTTTTGATAAGGTGATTTTCCAGTTTTATGAGGAAGACCTCTAACTGGTATTTTAGAAAGCAGGACCAGTAAGCACTTCTCAGTCTCCATTATGATGCCTTGTAAACTATTTTGTCCCATGTAAGTTCCATATTTAGTTTGTTGCTGCCATAGGTCATGTCATAAAATCCGCTTGTTCCTTCATTCTGCTGTCCAGGAAGTGCTTGTACAGCTTGTGCAGTTCTGGGTTTTGATTGACTGATCTGTCATTTCCAAGGTGAAGTGATTTTGCACAAATAGATTCAATTTCTTTTCACAAGTCCTTTGCAGTAAGCATAGGAGCAATACGGAATTACTGCAATACAGAATTCAGTCTTTTGCCTTCTGAGTTCACTTTGCTTTGCAATAACTTCTGCTTGTCCTTTTGTTTAGGAAGTACAGAAGTTGAATCAGCAACTAGAGGAGAAAAATGGAGAGATACAGCAGATGATAAATCAACCTCCATATGAAAAGGAGAGAGAAATCCTGAAACTCCAGAAGAGCTTGGCAGAGAAGGAGAAGGCTCAAGCCACCAGTGATGTTTTGTGTCGCTCGCTCACCGATGAAGCTCACCAACTCCAACGCAAATTAGCATCCACAGCAGAAATGTGTCAGCACCTGGCCAAATGTCTGGAAGAGAAGCAGAGAAAAGAGAAGGGGAATTCAGATGGCCAGATGGCTACTGAAAGATCCAACCAGGTATTCTTTCTTACTGCTATCTTTCTTTAAAGTCTCACTAGCTTCTGAGGTGTTAATTAAAACAAGATAGTTTTAACTGGGGAGTGAGGAGAAACATCCCTTGCAGTCATTTCAATTACAGTGACAAGACTACTATGGCAAGCTCTAAAATAGCTCCTAGTACCAAAAATTTAGGATGGATGCAGCTGTCAATCACTTGAGTTTTAGCCATCTCACTTAGCTCAGTCACAAGCTTTTTATGGACAGAATCTTGAGAGGTCACTTCCAACCTCAACCATTCCGGGACTATGATTCTTCCCTGCAGGTGGTCCACATCTTTATACCACAACCTGCTGCTCTGCATCACTAGATGGTGCTGTGCTTTTGAAGGTGGTATCTCTTGCTGACCTGTCTAAGCAGCTAAATCACAAACCAAAGCAGAGCTATTTCTCAGCAGCATTTAAATTAAGAACGCTGTAGCTTGTGGGCTTCTCAAATCAGGATTTGCCCACGTAGTACAGACCCACAGAAAGCTGGTCAGGGAAGAATGAGTCAAGGTGTCTCACCTTGTTTCTTTTTTTTGCTCTGGGGTTCCCCCCCAGTGCAAAGCAATGTTTCTCCCCAGCAAGGGTGCTTAGAAAAAATTGCTTCAGGATAGGAAGCTGACAGAAATGCTGCTGAGGGGGACAAAGAACCACCTGGCCTTTGGTGTGCCTAGCTGCTACTTGGGCTGTGTGGCTTGGCTGCATCAGCACCTTGGTTGAAGCTCTTCAGCATAAGGCAGAGGTAGATGGTGGTGTTCTGTCAGGATGGTTCAGAGTCATTAGGTAATTCATTGCAAGGAAATTACATGAGAGGTGCTGCCTCCAACAGCAGTTCAGAACACTGGGTAGGACAGTTCGCACCAGAACAATTCCTTCTCATGTCCTTGCTGCTCTGTAGTGGTAACGTTGTGCTTCACACAACCACTCGTCTATGCTCTCATGAGAAACTGCACGTTTGCCTCTGCTTCAAAAACATCCCAGGAGCATTTCCCAAGAACATTTATTCACATTGAAATTACCTGTAAGAAATTTTGAGGGGTTGACTAGGTCTAAGAAAAAGGGACTTGAAGTCTTGAGTAGTCTCATATTTTATATGTAATTGATAGACAGGAAACTCGATTGGCTTTGATATATGCAACAAGCAACTAACCTTGTGCAGCGGGGACTTCCCTGTAGAAGAAGAGAAATTTCAGATGCCATTACTAGTTGATTCTAGGGAATTTTGCACAAAAGTGCTCTATATTACTCATGTGCACCGGGGCTTTTCAAGCAAATGTCACAGCTGTAAAAAGGGGTATCACTTCAGTCAATTATTTAGCATGCAGGGTTTTATCCCCCTCCCCCCAACCCCAGTAATTTCTTCCTAGCACTAGCCAAAATTGACAGTACCAACAAAGCAAGCTGAAGGCATATCTGTGTCATTGTCATACATTCTTCCACTCCAAACAATAATTTCCAAGGAGTTTGTGTAAGCTGTTGGGCTCTGCTGTCAACAGGGCAGACCTTCATGCATGTCATATGCGTGGTGTTGTTCCTGTGACATTTAGCAAGCTCAGAATTTACTAAGACAGATGTTTTTATCACCCCACACAGACCTGTTTAAAAGCTGTACCAAGGGGGTAGAAACCTCAGTACATTTTTGCTCTGGTTATTAATAATAAAAGCTGTAGACTATACTGTTGGAAATCTTGTACTAGGTAGAAATGAGCAGACCTACATGTTTGTGGCACTGCAGCAAACTTTTAGAGGCTTTTCAAATAAGATGACTTCCAGTTTAACAGCTTAGCTAACTAGCACTTGGAATTTTTCTGTTCAAATAACACTTCCTTTATCTGACAATTGCAGCTTTTAGACAGTAAGACTTCACTTCAAGCTCTTATATGCAACCTGCAAGATGAAAACAGGATGTTAAAACAAAAAGTAGCTCACGTAAGTACTTTCATTTTGTACAAGATTTGATTGATTATGAATTACAGTAAATCTGAATTAGGTTATACCTTGCTAATCTAATTAAATGGCAAATTAATGTGAGTCTAAATTTTTTCTTAGTCCTTTCAGCATGGCACAGGATCTTTGTTCCCTTAGCTAAGAACAACTCATTGCCTTGGGTTTAATGCATTGAGTTTTTGTAAAAAATATGCTGCAGGAGAAAATCTTTTGTGTTCTTTCATGCATAAGCACTCCTACCTAGGAGAGCAGCATAGGCTTAGGATGAGCACAACCCTTCTCACTCCATAGTACTGAAGTACTGTCTCTTTGGACTGGGGAAGGGAGAAGGGCACCTGTAAGGCACTTAGCTTACAGTGTGATCATCATCTGCTCTCCTCTTATGTGACTTATCCACACCCAGCAGTCAAGTCAGCTTATTAATGTTATCCTTGAGAGAATGTTGGTCCTGCACATTTAGGCAGCCTGTGAAAGACTGGAAGCTTGTGCCCGTGCTCTTCATGACTCTCCTGGGTCACCTTTCAGGTGGAAGACTTGAATGCCAAATGGCAGAGGTACGACGCGAGCAGGGATGAGTACGTGAAGAGACTCCACTTGCAGCTAAGAGAGATGAAGTCCCAGCTGGAGCAGCAGCAGGGAGTGATTTCAGCACAAACCAATTCTGACCTGATGCACAAGGAGATATTTCGGTTAAACAAGCTGCTGGAAGAAAAAATCAAGGAATGCACAAAAACCAAGAGAGAGTTGGAAGATATGAAGAAGGCTAGCGAAGGAGACACCGAGCGCATACAAATGCTGGAACAACAGGTCATTAAGTTGCTTTTTCCTAGAGCTGGGAATTCTTACTTTTTCCCCAGAACACTCAAGTCCAAGGGAAGGGGAAAAAAAAAAATCTTTTGGTATTTGCCACATTTGGTTCTTCAGATCATTAACACAGAGATAAAGGAAGCCCACTGAAGAACTGCAGCCAGCTCTGCTGGATTCAGGATGAAAAATGAAAGACTTGGAAAAAACCCACAAATACTTTTAGAGTACAGATATGATAGAAAAAATAATTATGAGATTCTGGAAATAGATATTTACAAACAAAGGAATCACAGCCTCTACTTCTGATCTAACCTGCCAATGTTCTGGTTTCTGAAATATTAACTTGCTCATTTTTTTCCAGGTCCTAGTTTATAAGGATGATTTCACATCTGAGAGGTCAGACCGGGAACGAGCACAGAGTAAAATACAAGAGCTTCAGGCAGAAGTTGCATGCCTGCAACACCAGCTAGCAAGAAGACAGGTAAGAAATCAACATGCTGCTCCTGCAGTAAAAGCATGTCAGCAGGATTCAGAATTACTATGTACTTTCAAATACATATTTTAATAGTCTTATTACTTCCAAGCCCATTTCACTTCAGTGTAGCCAGTTCTAGTGGAGACATATTGCCCATTTCTAGTCCATTTTCCTTCTTTTTCAGATCAGCTCAGTAAGAGTGAATTGGTAGAAGAGTATAGCCATGCAGTGGCACCTTCCAAGTAGCTTACTCTGTTCTGCATTTCCTACAAGTCATCTTTACAATTGTATTACTAACACCTCAAGAACTGAGATGTATTCTATTTACAAACCTTCTCATAAAAACATGAGTAACATCTCAGATGAAGGTGATGAAATACTCTGTTAGAGAATATGTTTTCACTGCATCCTTTTCAAGAGCTCCTCTTTCTCTTTCTAGGACTCGAGAGACACAGGCAGTCATTTCAGAGGTCACACTGGCAACCAAAATCATATGCAGCCACAGATGAACGTTGAACACCTGCGAGGCAACAGCCCAGGCCAAACCGGCAGGAGAAGAACATCGTCACAGTCTGAACAAGCTTCTCCTCCTGTGGACAATGGGAACTCAGGATCTGAGGGCAGGGCACAGGGTGAACTTAGATGTCCTCATTGTATGAGGTTTTTCAGTGATGAACTTAGTGATGAATTCCTCAAGCACGTTACTGAGTGTTGTCAGTGACTGTGTGCTGTGAGGTGTGTAAGTCGATCACTACTTTTACAGACAGTGAAACTCTGCTCTATATGCATCTCCTACAGTCCTAATCCAAGAGTAGTTCACATGAACAGCTCTTAGGATGAACAGTATCTACCTCTTACTTGATTTCACCTTCTCTTGGACTGTATGAAAGGCTTCAGGATAAAGCAAAGTGTTTGTATGAAGAATTATTTTTGACAGTTACGAGGAAGGAGACACAATGCAAATTCTGCTGCAAACTGAACCGAAACCTACAGTGGTAGCAAGCTCCAGAATGCAGCTCGACTCCTCTTCAAGTCTAATTCTTCACAACAGCCTGAAAGACTGTGAAAAAAAGAACTAAACTTGAAATTTTCCTCTCCTTTCCAAAATCCAGGCTGAAAGACGGGGAGTTTTGGCAGAAGATAGGAGAAATCTTGCTGTGCTTTATCTGCATTAGCAGCAAAAAAGAGTTCCTCTGTCTACTGAGGCTGAACTTTGAGACATCTCACCTGCAAACCCTTGTGATCCACTGAAATCAGAAGTTAAACCAACATAAAAGGGCTGGTTACTGTCTTAACCTAGCCTGTTTCTTTGCACAGAAACTCTGTACAGTGATATTTATTTTTGTTTTCTGTGCCATAAGTAATTATTTCACACATTTACAAATGTGTGTGGCATCAGTGGTTGTATTCCTACTTCACTTGAGGATTATTTTTATAATAAAAGTGATTCAGCAGTTGCTTTACTACATCAGTGAGGTGGTCAGAAATTTCTCTTTCAGAATGAAGCATTTTCATGTGAAATAAGATAGTTACTGGGATTAACTGAATGTTTCAGCTAAGAGTTCCTTCATTCCTTCGGTGACAACCAGTGTCTCAGACTATTTTCAAATGCAATCACTCCTCCTTGCTGAGAAGAAGAATGACCTGTCAGAGGCACCAGAACACCCTGAGTGCCCGACCCTGCTATGCAGCAGTAACAACACCAGTGCTAGCTTAGGTTTCTTCTTACTCTATTTACACCAGTGACAACTTCAGCAATTGCAGGGGACTGTTTTGAGAGAAGGTATGAGAAATTTAAGTGCACGAATGTAACAGAGCAATATTTTGCTTCCAGGAGACCTTATAGTAGCCTTCCAGTATCTGAAGGAGGCCTCCAGGAGGGCTGGGGAGGGACTATTCACAAGGTCTTGTAATAACAGGATGAGGGGGAATGGGTTTAAACTGGCAGAGGGGAGATTTAAAGGGGATGTTCAGAAGAAGTTCTTCACAGTGAGGGTGGCAAGACACTGGAACGGGTTGCTCGGGAAGATTGTGGCTACTCCCTCCCTGGAGGTGTTCAAGGCCAGGCTGGATGAGGGCTTGAGCATCCTGTTCTAGTGGGAGGTGTCTCTGCCTATGGCAGGGGATTTGAACTGGATGATCTTTGAGGTCTTTTCCAACCTAAACCATACTATGATTCTATGACTGAAGTTAATGATGGGATACAAAGTAAAGACCCAGGACAACTGTGGCTTTTCACGCTTAAAACAAGCTTGCTTTGTATCCCACCACCTGGCTCCTCAGGAGGGTTGGAGGTATTTCCTTTGCTGTTTCCTTTTCAGGATCCTGTTACAGCCCCAAAGGAAGACGATAGTTTACAACAATGATCCTTAAGGAGGGATATTACCAAAGATAATGCCTGGGCCACTGCATGGAACATGCTGGTGCAATGGCTCTTGCTAACCTAATTTTTGGAGTGAATTGTAAGCCTGTGATTGATTACAAGCTTCTTTTTCCCAACACAACTTTGCACAAGCATCCAGAAAAAAAAAAAAATCTTTTTTTTTTTTTTTTCTTTCTTTCTTTTTGAAGACCATTTTATACATTGCCTTTTAAGGTCTCAGAGATCAGATGCAGCCCACAGAATAGAGGCCGAGAAGCATATGATTAAACTTCCTGTGGCATAAGCTAATCTTACTTTTTCTGGCTGTTCTCATTAGACAAGCCTTGTTTACAGCTCCAGTGTCCACCACTTCCATAGTGCCAGTGACTGATAGCAGAATATGGGTCTTTTGCTTACTGATTCACGTTACAAGATAGTTAAATACAACAAAAAGTTACCACATGACAATGCATTTTATTTCACTGCACCTGAGATGACCACTGCTTTTACAAACAAGGGGCAGAAGCTCAATTCTTGTCCACTCCCACTTATCTTCATCCTCATGGGTGGAAATGCACAAACTGACCCACAACTGTTAGAGGCAGATGCTAGAATTAGACAAGAGAGTCTGCAGGACAGAGAAAATAACATTACCTGTTCTTCAGGATTTAAGACCTGTGAATCAAAGTGCAAATCCTGGGAAAGGAGGGCATGTCAGTGCAGGGAAACTGGGTGTATCTCCATGGGGGACCACACTGGACCAGCAAACGAGGTTATAGGTCAGGCACAGATTAGAGCTGCCACCTAAAGCTATGCAATAGATTTAGATGGACGGGAATAAATTCAGAATAGATATGAGAAAAAATTCTTGACAGTGAGGGTGGTGAGACACTGGAACAGGTTACCCAGGGAAGTTGTGGATGCCCCCTTCCTGGAGATGTTTGAGGCCACCTTGGATGAGGCCTTGAGCAACCTGGGGTAGTGGAAAGTTTCCCTGGCCATGGCAAGGGGGTTGAAACTAAATGATCTTGAAGGTTTCTTACCAACCCAAACCATTGTAGGAGTCTATGAATGAAAGACTGGAATTAGACTATCTAGGGCAGAAATCTAGGGATTTCAGTATACAAGTGCCTCGCTTCACAGCTATTTTATTTTAGCATTCTCTACTACAATGTTTGGGGATGTTTGGGCTTGTTTAGGTAGTAAAAAGCTTTACCTGTTTTTCCCTTCTCTGTTGTTTTGGCCTAGACAAGAAGCCACTTACAGACACTACGGAGAACTAGCAGCATCTTGCATGCAAATATTTGTTTCAGTTTATAGGGCATAAACTCTTCCTCCCAAGAACACCTGTTGATTACCCAGTGTTTGCCTTTTATACCAAAATCATTGGTAGAGCTCTATAAAGACTAGAACCTTGACTTGTCCTCCTCTTCACGAGGCAAGGCACAGCTATCAAGGCATCCCAAACAATTATCACCACCACCACCTACATTCACAACTCAAGTTCCTCAACTGGTAGACCAGAACCTGTCAGCTCCACTGAAGTAAAAGCAGCTGTAAGTCCCAAGCATTTTTTGAACCCTTTCAATTAAGAAAAGCTCCTGGCCTCAGACTGCTGCTCTCTGCTACTTGGGTGGCCATCCAAGTAGCATGTGTCTTGTTTGGTTAGCTGGTAAAAGCAAGGCAGCTCCTTTCCCAAAAGCAAGAAATCAAGGCCTGTGAGTAAGACAGTGACTGCATAAACTGAACGGAACTCGAGCAGCATAAACTTTACGAACTTTCATTATCTCTTGGTACCAGGCTTGTTCACTGAAACACTCTTCATTTGTAAAGCTGCAGAAACATGTCCTCACACCAGCAGCTCTTCAAACCATACAGAAAAAACACTGTGACCAGACAGGACTCAGTTCCTTATTTGCTGTATCAGTAACAAAAAGCATCCAAGATAACTGAAGCCTGTTAACAGCCTGAGGCAGTGCCTATTGATGCTCAGAGCTGCTGAGAAATACTCATACTTGGCAGGCATGCTAAGACTAGAAGATAGACAGAGACACCTCTGTAGGTCCAGGGAGGTTGGGAGATCTCTTCTGGGACTTGTAGGAATGTATCTTAGAATACTGACAGATGCCAAGATGTATTGCCCAGTTACCTTCATCGTTACTCCATCTCTCCTAAAACTTGTCCCCTCAGCTCTGCTCTCCAAACCAACCTGAGTACATCTAGGATGAGCTCGGAGCTCCCAAGCAACTGTCTCACCAGCAACAAGATTTTCAGCCCATGCTGCTGGTTGTCGTCACTCCTGGACCTCAGTACAATGTGTTTTTCTTGGGATGTTGGAGTAAATGCTGTTTACTAATAACTGTGCTGGTTGCTAAGCAGAAGTAGGCCCTCTGCACACAACCCTGCCAGCAGCTGTAGGCAAAACTGACTCACTGCATGTCAGAAAATACAACTGGGACAAGCCTCAGAAGTTGGTCCTTACCCCAAAAGCCCCAGGGGAGAGAAGATCGACAATAATGCTGCCTTCTGTGGCATTAGCAGTCTAGAGCCTAAAAAGCTCATCACATCTCCTGCATCTCTTCAGTCCCTGCCTGCTTCCCCCTCTGTGGTTTAGGACACAACATCTTTCCAAACAAGCCTTAAGCAACCCCGAGATGAAGAACTCACTAATACTAAAGCTGACTACAAGAATAAAGTCTGTTCAAGAAGAAGCAGATACCTATGCTGTATGATATTTGATTATTTTTTTTACCTTCCATTTCCTGTGGCTTTGCTGCATGTGTAAATATAGAAAGTAAGGGAAATTCCAAACAAGATGCCACACACTGCTGTAGTCAGAACAGCAGTGCTTCTCATTCTCAAAAAGGGAAGTCTCAAATTCTTGTTCTACTAATTCTATGTGAATTCAGAGTACGTTGCAGCAAGATTTCCTAGTACTGTGCTCCAGCAGCTATAGCTGGAGGGGGTCAGCTAGAAACCTAAAGCACAAGGAAATAGTTGCAAAGCACAGGGTGCATTCTCAGTGCTGATCAATACACAACCTAGTACACAGCACGCTCCACCTAAACATGAGGAAAAGCCTCTTTGCTGTGAGGATGCCAGAACTCTGAGCAAGGCTGCCTGCAGAGGTCGTGGAGTCCCCTTCTCTGGAGAGGCTGCAAACCTGCCTGAGTACGACCCTGCTTTAGCAGGGGTGGGTGGACTAGATGATCTCCAGAGGTCCTTTTCAATCCCCACCATTCTGTGTGAAGCCAGTGGGGCCTCAGCTATCAGATGAAGCACTTCTGCCTTCCCATTTGATGCCTCAAACTGCTAAGTAATTGTAAAGCCCAGCTAAGCACCCTCACTGAAGCTTCCCCCATCACAGGCTGTCCTAGCTGGGGGGTCAGAGCTCCAGCAAGGTCAGGTAGGGATTTACAAGGTGCTGCAGTAATGGCTTACACAGGGACTCCTGAAAGTCACTGACCATTCCAAGTAGCAACAGCACTTGCCTGTCCACCCCCACTGATGCTTCTTCCCCTTTCTCTGTAGCACATCCACTTTTTCCTCCTCTTTTTACACTTACTGGTAAGAAGCTGTTGGTGGAAGCATCTTTACAACATGCACTGGATGTATGGTATTGACAGTGGCTGATGGCCTCCCTCAGGATCTCAAGATGTTTCCACAGCACAAGGAGCTCCACTGCGAAGAGCACTCAGCCAGGTGGTGGGTTATGATAGCTTCTCTCTAGAAGGCACCAAACAAGCCCATCTGAAGTGTGTTCTTGGCCTAATCACATTTCTTTTCTCCCCATCCTTCCCTGAGCCAGCCCTGCAACACACTTTCTAAAGACCAGGCTGATGGATGGGCCAAGCAGCCATGAGCAGGTCAGCTCTGGCTGCTCACACTGACACCCACCCCTTGGTGTCACAGCAACTCACCTTGCTGAGGAGGTTTCACAACTCTCTCAAGGAGTGGGAGGGAGGAAAGAGCAGACCTAGTTCTGCAATGCTTGCAGATGCACCTCCATCCCCTCCCCATCACCACCAGAGCTCAGATCTCCTTGCAGTGATGCCAGGTCACATGAGAAGGTAACTGAGCCAAGAAAGAAGCTCAGCTAAGCACAGAGGAATCAGTCCTCATTCTGACCATCATTATCACAGCTCAATGAAGCTCAGACATCCACAGAGCTATGCAAAGCTCCACAGGCATTTGAGGAAGAACATCATCTACTAAGAGAAAAGGGGACTTGGTGGGTTGTGACGTGACACAGCACAGCTGAACACAGTATAAGAGAGCATCCTACTCCTCCTCCTCACCATCTGACTTGCCCTTAGTGAAGCAGATCTAATTTAGCAGTTCTCAGCTCCTCTTCTGACCTTAGTACTGAGCACCTGTTCCACCTTCTGCAGAGCTTTCTCATGTGCCACTCACAACAACAGCTGGCAGGTGGGAACCAGACATCTCCCAAGGGAAAGGGATCTTTCTCTGATCCTGGCTGTTGTGCTAAGAGACCTCTCTCCTTTTCACCAAACCCAGTCCTAATAATATGAGCCCTACACTTGAGTACTGGTTGGTCCTTCCCAGGAGGAACATCTGTCTCTCATGAGATGCACTTGCTGGGTGCATTTTAGGAACATGGACTGGACTGCCATAACCACCATGCAGGCCCCATAAGAGACCTGGCGCAAGGTCCCTAAAGAAAAAGAGCTAGAAGCGGTTTCCATTCTTAACAGCATCTGAGAGTTGCTGGAGCAGTTGGGAAAGCCCTCTCAAATGCCCTCATTAGAGGGTGAATGATGCAAACCCAGCTCAGCCTCTGGGCTTGCCTCTTGGGCTTTTTATCAAGCAGAATTTTGACAGCTGCTCCATGACTCTAGAATAGTTTAAAACCCACAAATAATCTCCTTGAATAGGACTAAAGAGGTCAGGCTCTCTCTCTCCTGAGCATCCCACTTACTGCTCATTAGAACTCACTTCTGCTCTGTTCCAACTGCACTCAAGCACAAAACCAGCTCTTGAGGCAGGACATGTGACACTGACCACTCCAGGGGAATGCCTCCAATTGCTGAGACACAGCTTGGCCCCAAAAGCACCAAATAATTGCCCTTCTGCTGCTTCAGGGGCCTCTTGAATCATAGTGAAGAGCGGTCACCAGAAGGCACTTCATCTTTACAAGTAACATCACCACTTCATAAAACCACAGAGTCATTAAGGTTGGAAATACTTCTAAAATCATCAAGTCCAACCTTCTACCCAACACCTCTGACCACTAGACCATGTCCTGAGGTGCCACATCTACACATTTCTTGAATACCTCCAGAGATGGTAACTTGACCAGTTGCAAACTGCCTCATCCACTACCCTATGTGGCACCTGCAAGATCTTACAACCTTCCAGAGCCAGTCTTCTTGAAGGAGATATTCCAAAACACAGAGGACACAGTTTGTGCCTAGTGGTCTGTTGGGAGGTTTCTGACAACCCAAAAAATGATTTGTGCCACATGCAAACCAAGAATTCATCTCCCTGCAGAAGGGACTGCTCTGTAGCACTTGCCACTGAGCAGAGAGAGATTGGAAATGAGGAGGAAGGTGGAGTTTGTCAGAAGGAGAGTCTAGAGAACTCGAGCAGAGTGCTTCAGAGACAGTTATGTGCTCAAAGTCATCTTTTAAGATGAATCTCTGCGGCCAGGGCTAGGAGCCAGCACAGGGTGCAGGCAGGCTTCCCCCTCCTACACAAGATCCAGCCTTTGATAACCAGATGTGGAATCCCCTAAACTCTGCACGGTGACAGCTCCTCAGGAGGCACAGCATGCAGTGGAAAGAATTGATGAGTGCAACCACTTCGCCACCACCAGCCAAAGAACGGGCCACAACTTTGTGTTGTGCACTGCTTTGAGGGTTGGTTTTGTTGCACCTACACACGCAGGTTGCACGGCACTCACTCTGCCTCCTACAAAATGTCAAAGTCCTCAAGTCCTAAGAATAATCACTAGGGAGGGGAAAAAAAATATATAGTGTGTGCTGACCACTGCAACTCCTACACAGCGGGGGCTCCACTGGCCTTGCCTTTTTCCTGAGTTTATGAGGTTCTCCTCACCTTGTTCTGAGTTTCCTCCTGGTGGCACCTCCTCTGACAGGCAGTGGGCAAATATTACTCTTTACCTCTGTGGTTTCCAGGTGACTCTCTCAGGGAAAGTTTACTGGAGCTTTATCCTTCCTGAAATGGCAGCAAAACTGAATAACCACTTCCTCTTAGCACAGCTGAGCAACTCCAACTCTGCAGTGTTACAAAAGTGCATGAAGACACTGTCCCTTTTGCCCCTCTGTCCTCTCCTGGGTGCACTTGTACCACACTGGGCACTAGCAAGGCTTGATCAGCAAAAGCCACTCTCATAGCCTGGAGAAGATGCCAAATGCTACCTTTTGCTCTTCCATGCAGTGACCTTGTCCCTTTGCCTTCCCCAGCAGCTGTTCAACCCCCACCCTACTCAATGTATCAAACCCATCATTTACACCTTAATGCATGGTTTGAACAGTGAAATCTCAGCCACCAATGGGATCAGAGACACCTGCAGTAGCAACACCATCTGAAGCAGCCACTCAGGTCCCCAGTGCACTAATCCAGCACAACCTCTAGCTACACACTTGTTGATGCTGGTGCAATTAATCACTGATGTAATTGCTGATGAGTCAAGATGAGTCTGATCTACACAAGAGGCTGGCAGTTGAGGCTGGTGGTAAACTCAGAGCCTAGTGTAAGCAGTGCATGGTGCTTCACCTCTGGAAAGGCAGAATCTATTCCAAGCAAGAGCTGTGGGCTGCAGGTTCAGAAAAAGTCAGCTTGTGTTTGTGTGTCTGCAGTTTGGGATTTCCACTGCAGTTCTCTGCAAGCAACAGGTCAAATGGGAAAGAAGGCAACATAAACACGGCCAAAGGCTAGAAAAGACTTCATGATTTGGAGGCCTAAGGCTGACCTTGAAGGAACGGATTTTTATGAAATAAACAGAATAGCTTTCAAGCATCCATTAAATCAGTAATGGAAAATTCTATACTCATGCAAGAGTACTCATAGGAATTAAACTTCACAAGGAAGGACATGGGCATGGGGCCAGTACCTAAAGGAAGCACTGAAAGAAATTTACTGGAACTTCTGAATGAAGAGAGCAGGTCTAGGCACGGCTCCTTCATCTAAATCTAATTTATGACTGCCATAATCAATGGCAAGTTTGCGAAATCATGGAATAATTGAGATCACGACAAGGAAGGGCTGAAGATCATCTAGTCCAGCCCCCAGCCCTGCTCAAAGCAGAGTTAGCTACAGCCTGGAGCTTTGTCCAGTCATGTTTGGACCATCTCCAAGTACAAATAGTTCACAACCTTTCTATGCAACCTGCTCTTGGGTTCAGTCACCCAACCAAATTTGGTTGTGTTTAAATGGAATTTCTTTTATTTCAAGATGTGCCCATTGCCTCTTGTCCTGTCATTGGGCACCACTGAGAAAATCTGGACCAGTCCTCTGCACTGCCCCCACATCAGGTGTTTGGAAGACACAGTGGAAAACCACTCAGCCTTAACAAAGTCAAACAGCCCCAGCTGTCACCTCTCCTTGTTTGAGAGCTGCTCCAGGGCCTAAACAATTCCTATGAGCCTTTCCTAGACTCTCTCCAGTGTGTACATATCTCTTTTGTACTGGGGAGCCCAGAACTGTACATGGTAATCCAGTTTAAAATTCAGTTTTGTTTTTTTTTATTTTCCAAAGACACTCAATCCCATTTGGGAAATGCAGAAAGGACAAACACCTTTAAAATTAAAACAAACCCATTTCATTCTCCCTCTCAAAGGAAGAAGCAGATGATTTTAAGTACCTACCTGACAGCAAGGAGGTGATTTATTATTTACAAACCCATGCTTGCTGCTGCATATGGTCAGAGTGTGTGTTTCCTCTTTTTTCAGGATAACAGCTCTTGCAGACAGAAGAAAAGCAGGAGTTACTGTGAAAGATAGTGAGAGCTTCAGTGCCATTTTCACATGACAATTCAATAAGCTAGCTCTGGCTAACATTATCTCAAGGGGAACAAAAGAAAAATCAGCAAGGCTCTTCAAAGACTGGTCCTGGATTTAATAATCAGATCTTTTTATTAGCACCTGGGGGATGAGACAGAGAAGAGGCATTAAACACACACACAGATCCCCAACGCAAAGAAGGTGCCAGTGTCAGTGCACAGTGAAAAGAATCAGACTGGGTAGGTGGTTTGGAACATGCTGGCCCTTCAAGCAAGGGGACACAGTTTAGGACAAAGAATTGCACAATTGCAATGAGGAATCACTAGCAGGGCAATTCCTCCAAAAGGTTCAGAGGCTGGATTGAGTCACAGGCTGCAGCAAATAGGAGACAAAGTGCAGAAAATCAACAGAAGAGCTGTCACAGCTGGATGTGAAAAAAATCCCTTTGCTCTGTGTAGTGTTTGTGAAGAGCAGCTGAAGGACTGCACCGTGCTTTCAAAACTGCAGCAAGAAAAACACGGGGGGGAAAAAAAATAAATTCAACAGAAGACCACAGGATTTTAACAATGGATTACAAAATATGTAACAGAGGAGAAGGCTGGGGGAGGTCCAGCTACATCCTTGCAGAAGGGAAGGAAAGCATGCAGCCTGCCTTCTAGCCTTTCCAGAATGGTAAATTCCATTTGGACCCTACGGAAATTTTACCTCCTTTTTTTAATGCCACTGTGCTCTACACTGCCTAGGAGCTGCACGGTTTGCCTGTTTCTTCCAATCTGAGGACACCCAACAGACAAACATTCTGCTTTCCCATTGCACTAGCTGGAACTAGAAAAAAATACAAAAGACTAGAGATCTGCTCTTCCAGCTTCCAAAACCCTTGACCTATGTAGATCCAAGTCATGT
Organism: Psilopogon haemacephalus; assembly: GCA_013396835.1. Lineage (NCBI taxonomy): Eukaryota > Metazoa > Chordata > Aves > Piciformes > Megalaimidae > Psilopogon > Psilopogon haemacephalus. The sequence continues at coordinate 879,740 of VWZI01005110.1, forward strand.
TTTCAGAAAGCTGCTCATTTACAAGAAGCTGGATCCCCTTTGCCAGCTCTTCCTCTGCACCCACCTCTTTCCTTATCCACCCTTCCAGACTTCACCTTTCAATCCTTTTTGTTGCTCTTTTGGCTGTTGCACAAGCCCTTCCCTAACCACCTAACCACTACCTCAAGGGTGACTGACACATGAGCACCTATTGTACATGTAGGGTCACACTCAGCAATTGTGTCTATTACTTTACACCTTCCTGTTCCTTGACACAGTGGTAATGAAGTCACCTCAATATATTTAATCTGGGCTGGGCTTTTATCAGCACTGGTGACTAATGCAAAACAATCAGAGACTAGGAGGGGGGGAAAAACCAGCACACTCCCTGTACCACCAACCCTGTCTAACAAAAAGCCCTGGTCCCAGTGAATACAGTTCCTGGATTTTTAATGGCTTGTTCCAGTTTCTCAGGGTCCTCTTTCCAGATCTAAGCCTCACAGCAGCAGCAGGGCAGTCTTGATCTCAGCAACTGAGACTTGCAGGGATTCAAGCTCCTACAATTGCCTTAAAACACAGCTGAGGCTGGAGTGACTTCACCCTCAAGTGTAACTCCAAGAAGCCTCCACTACCAGGACCTGCTCAGTGCTTGTGAGGAAGGCACAAAAGCAAAAGGCTGCTGCAGCCTCCAGTAAAGCAGCAATGAGGTTTCACCAGCAATGGTGTGGTCAGCATGTAGTGGGACACAGGCAGGTCTGCAGCAGAACATGGGCCACCTTCAGAACTTCCCAGTAACTCCAAGTCCTCCAGTTTGGTGCTGCTAGAGGAGCACCCAGCATTGCTGCAAGGAAAGGAGAGCACAGACAGGCACTGCATTTATGGACAAGAATATGAAGGGTTGATGTGGAAGAAATGCTGAGAAGAGAAATGTCTGAGGTTTACAAAGTCACAGACAAAAGAGTTGATGAACAGAATTAGTACTTGCTGGGCTTCAGAATGCAAGAATTCAGTATCAAGTAGGAAAAGAACCAAAGCAAAACCAAAAGGGCATTGTATAATGAAAAAAAAAAAAAAAAAAGTATTATCAGCTTTGGGAATTCACTGCCATGGGGTGACCAAAGGATCACTGTTTTCTACAATGCTCAGAAGAATTGAAGGAAGAAAAGGCTGTTGTCTTCTAAGCACAAGTGTGGACGCAGCATCAGGCTTAGGAAGTCCCTAAATCACCAGCTGATGAAAGCCACTAGGGAATCCTCGGGGACATCAGATTAGTAAGAGAGCAAATACACACTCATTGCCCTGTGATTCATCACTGGCCTCTGTCATGGGCTTCTCCTACACTCTTCATCAAGGACTGCAGTCTTCACAGTCTTCCATTTGGCACACAGAGAAAGGGAACAAAGCTCAGTACCTCTTCCTGGTTCTGGGGGATTCCTGTAGAAAATCCATCTTGGTCTGGTGGTGGTAGAAGTGATTTTAGCCCTGCTCATGCCAGCTGTCTTGAGCATCTGGAAAACTGCCATAGGAGAGATGAGAAATCAGATTAGCAGATGATGTAATTCGTTTTGATGACTGTAATTGATCTGCTGCCACACACAACACCACTGCAGCAATCACCTGAAGGACAGACTGAAATGACTAAGTGCTTGGCATTGCATAATCCACATCTCATTTTACCCAACTTACTTCTGTATGACACCAAAAAGGGGCAATCCAAGAGGCAATCCCTGTGAATGGACAGCCAGCCCCATGCTGCAAAGCAAGGAGAAATGCTTAGTTTCTGGCAGTGCTAAGGCCTCACCTTGTATACTGGGTTCAGTTGTGGGACATTTAGTCCAAGAAGGACACTGAGGTACTGGAGTGGGTCCATAGAAGGGCAATGATGCTGTGAAGAGTCTGGACAGGGCTGGTGAGGAGCAGCTGAGGGAACTGGAGTTGTTTAGTCTGCAGGAGAGAAGGCTGAGGGGACACCTCACACACCACAACTCCCTGAGAGGAGGTTGGAGCCAGGTGGGGGTTGGTCTCTTCTCCCTAGTATCAGACAAGAGAATGAGAGTAAGTGGCCTGAAATTGCACCAGGGAAGTTTAGGTTGGATATCAGAAAAAATTATTCACAGAAAGTGTAGTCAGGCATCAGAACAGGCTGCCCAGGGTGGTAGAGTCACCATCTTGGAGCTGTTCAAGAAACTTGTGGACATGATTTGGTGACCCTGATGGTTGGACTCAATAATGTTTGAGGTCTTTTGCAAGTAAAGCAATTCTATGATTCCACCTTGTCTCCTTCCTCTAAAATCCTTCCAATAATCCTATTACTTATTTTTTTAAAACCCAAACACCACAAAACCCTGAAATATCGCTAGGAGGATTTTCTTTATTTGCAGGCCACTTCCAGCTAGTCTGCTCAGCAAAAGCAACAACATTTTGCTTTGTGTTTGCCAGTCAGTAAATGGTCCCTGGTAACATCAGCACAAAGCAAGGAGTCCAAAACCTCCCTGACTCCAAACTCCTCTCTCTGCTTTTGAAAAGGAGCTCTTTGAGGAATCCATTTTAACAGCCTAACTATAAAAGCATCCCTTGGTGAAGGCACTTGGGAGGAGTGCCCTTTACAACAGGTACACTTGGCTACGATCTGACTACACATCTTGAGACCGCTAACAAAAGGCAGGAGAGCTCTTAAAACGTATTTGTGGCACACAGCCCTCTCCACCCACTCAACAGACCTGTCACACAGTCTCGGAACCGACTAGGAGAAACCTCAACGTGAAATTTTTAGTCTCTTCTCCACATCCCCCACCCCCAGGATTTTTCTCTCTGAATGCCCGCTGAATAGCCTGGAGCACGAAATTGTGGCTTCCCATCCCCGCAGCAAAGTGAAAATCCCTTCGGTTAACCACCTGCTAGCTGCGCAAGACGGCGTTTGCTTCGCAGCCACCCTTCACCAAAAGGCAGGCAGGCACCGTGGCTGCCTGAGGGTCACAAAACTCCGCTGCCGGAGATTTTGACTTTTGAAAATCCAGGGATTTTGCGTCTAATTTACTCGAGAAAGAGAGCCACTTCCCGCAGTTCTCTGAGCACGCTTTCCCCCGCCCCAGCTCTACCCGGCTGCTTTTGACTGCGAGCACGCAGGAGGACAGAAAGTTCACTTCCTTCTCTGCCTCACTGAAATTCCCTGATTTCACCACAGGCAGCACAGGAAGCAGAGGACCTCACGACTTAGCTAGAGCCAGAGGACAGCAGAGCTGCCTGGGAAAGGAAAACACACTTCACTCGAATTTACTGAAGCAGCTTTTGCAAGTGGCCCTGTGCAGGGCAGGAGCAGAGGCAGAGGAGCAGAGGGAGCTCTCAGGAAAGCTGAGCTGGCACCCACAAGCATTTGCTGCCACAGCTACAGAATTCCCAGAGCACTGTGTTTTTAAGCTTTTCATGGCTTTTTTTAAGCTTTTTTGATGCAATGGGCAATGCTCACGACATCCAGTTTAACTTTGACTGGGTTAAGGGGTTTGCAAACCATCCCAGGAACGGAACCGCAATATTAGATTGCCATTAGTCACTGCAGTGTGATGCACTGATCTTGAAGTGGGAGTTGCTCTATGACTGTAATAAAGAGGTTAAAAGAAAAAAATCCTCCTAGAAGAGTTACTTCAGGTGACCTATCTCAGTATTGACCTGCTGAAACCACCAGGATCAAAATTCTGAAATTAGGGCTGAGGAAGCTTACTTCTGTTCATTTAAACAACTTCAAGCACATCTACAGGGTAAAACCAAAGAGTCTTGAGATGTTGATCTTTAAAGCAAACTGCCAGCCACAGGATACTCATGCAGAAATGTCAGCTCTTTGTGTCCTTACCCTGCTACCTGCTGCCGAGCAGCTCTGCTCATGCCTGCTCAGAGCAATCAAAAGCAGGATAACAACAGCTTTACTGGGCACTGCAAACAGAGAGTCACACACAGCTTTTCACTCCTGAAAGACAAAGCCCGTATCTGGAAGCACTCCAAGGTGTCTCTGAACACACCAGGCAGCATGATGTTGCAGGGGCAGCTGCATTCACTGAGCTAACCAAGCCTTGTCCTTTCCCCATGCAGGAACAGGAGAGGATTTCTGACGTTTTCTGGACAAGAGCATGGAAATGCCACTCAAACGCACTCGCAAGACAAGATTGCTGATGCCCAGAATTAAAACCGCTGCGTATTAAAGGCTGTTACAAAACCATCAGTGTTCAAGCAACCCCAAGGGGTTGGCGTCACTCTGCATAACCAAGAGGACCCAGAAGCTATGTGGAAATTCCATCCTGAAGTCATCAACTGCGACATCCTCTGGCAGTTTTCATCACTGGTACCTCACATCAAGAAACATCTTTCATCTGGCACCGTGGCCTCTTCTGTGGCATGGTACTCAAGCTGTTATATGTGCAGGTTTTTTCTGGTGCAGCCACAAGGCCAAGAACTGCCTTTTCTTTTTTTTTTTTTTAGGATATTTTTAAATTCTGGGTTTCCCCCCCTGTCTCCCCATCCTGCGAGTGAATTCTGTACCTGTGGTCAGAGCTGCCGTGTGCCAGTTGTTATCTTGCAGCCATGTGGCCAGCCTGCCCTATCACAAAGGGATGGAGCTTGTGTCACCCTTCCTAAACAGGCTCCAGGTGCTGCTTGTTGCCTTTCCAATGAGCCTCAAACCACCACACATAACCAAGGGACTGCTTGTCCAAAAATTCGGGATTATGTACAGCAGATAAACAAACCATGAATGAAGAACAAGCTTGACACAATCCTTCTAAGATCACCTTGAGAACATCTCTCTGGGCCCCAGACATGGAGATGTGAAGGTTTTAGAGATGCAGGACATCAGCGAAGCCATATGTGGACAAAAGAAAGACCACAGCTGCTACATTCCATACATTAAACCACCCTTCTCCCACCCAAATCTCTTCTTACTGCTGCCCCAGGATGTTCCTTACTGCTCAACTCACTCAGTTTTCCCTCCACCATTCCAAAACAGAGATAGACAAGGTAATAATCAACAACCCTGCTAAACCTGAAGGGGAAGGATAACCACCACAGGGAGAGAAAAAGAGGAAAGACAACATGTTCTCCCTGCTTACATACATCACAGCTCTTAGACTTCTTTGCTCCTTCAATGTTAAATCCAGTTGGTTTTGGTCCTTTCCCTTGCCAGCAAAAGGCTTTGGAGCTTGTGGGAGATGCTGACTGGTAACTGCCACAAAGACCACAGACCAGGAATGATAGGTGTGTGGGTGAGGTCCCACCTGCAGCTACAGTGACACAAGGGAGGGGGAAGGCTGCAGTCACTGCACATACAGAGAAGGTCCATCTTCAAACCTGCCCAGTGGTGAGGGCTGAGATGGGTTCTCCTGGTGGGCAAGATCTGTCCATGGGCTCACAGCTATTTACTGCTCCTTGCTGCTCTGTGAAGGCAAACTGAGTAATAGCTCCACCTGAGGTTTGCCTGCCATAAGCACGAGCACCACATCTGCAGGCAAGGAAGCCAAGCCATACCCAGGCAGCTTCTTTCCCATCTCCTAGAAAAAGAGGAAGAGAGTTGTGATTTAAGGAGTATATGGACAAACTGAAAAGGCACTGAAGGAAAAAAACACAAACCCTTAATGCAATTTAAATGCATTCATCATGCTACAAAAACCCATAGCATAGTGATCAGACCTAAACAGGTTATAAAGAAGATACTACTTATTATAGGAAACAAATACTAAAAGGGCAGAGAAAGAACCTGGCCTTAGACTATCTTATTACAAATATTGAGATTAAAGGAGAGGTGGAACTAGTCCAACGAGGAAGGCTGAAAAATTCAGATAAAGTGGGGAATTCTTAGAAGAACAAATGAACTAAAAGGAATAGCACAGGAAGAGAACCTCCCATGAGGTGAGCTGGAGTGTCACATAAACCCACTGCTTCTTAGTTTATCTAAAAGGCCTCATTGTTTTATTTGCAAAAGTGATGATGTTCTGTGAGGATGTAGGAATTTCTCTGCAAATGTTCCTGCCTGTGAGAGAGAACAGGAACAGCTTCAGATGCCTGTTAACTCCTGCACAACTCAGGGTTTAGATTGTCAACGCAAATTCCAGGTTCCTGCTGGGACTTGATGCTAACACTAAGGTAGGTATTTTGGGCTTTGTACCATGAAATGGAGCTAATGAGCAATTACCATCCTTAGTCCACCTGAAAAGTGAACAAAACAGCTTGGGATACATAGGGAGAAGAGACTTACATTTCTTGTGAGCCCATAAAGAGTTACCACTCAACAGCACAGACAGAGATATTGCTTTTTAAGAAAAAGAGGTGTATTGAAAGCTAGAATAAAGTCCAGTTCTTCCCTATGAGGGCAGGGAGGTGCTGGAAAAGGCTGCCCAGAGAAGGTGTGGAAGCTTCAAGCCTGGCAGTATTCAAAGCAGATTGGATAGGGCCTTGAGCAACCTGCTCTGGTAGGAAGTGTCCCTATCTATGAGCAAGGAGGTTGTAAGTAGATGGTGTTGAAGGTCCCTTCCAAGCCAAACCATTTAAGAAATAATAAATTGTCACCACTACTGAGAAGGATGTTTGCAGGGATCTTTTGTTGGTGCTCAGCACATTACTGGCCAATATAACAGCAGTATCTACAATCAGGGACAACACATTAAGAGAATCTCTGACAGTCTGCATTGTCTTTCAGCAGAAAAACTTCACCCAGCCATAAAGACTTGGGGGAGATAAAGATGAACAAGGAAGACATGTGCAGATAAGAGCACACTCCCCAGACAAGGCATTGCTAATCTTAGTGAAGGAATCTCCTGTTCTGTACTTGTGCTAGGTGAGCTTACATCTTAGTGAAAGTAGGAAACCATCAGGCACAGGACAAGAAAGGATCATGATGGCAGGCCACAAACAGCAACTTGAAAAAAGTTCTAGCTAGTGTCTGAATTTTCATCCACTCTAGTCAAAATCCAACATGGCCTTGATGTACAGCCTGCTAGTTTTAAGTCTCTCTGATTAAGGTTGAAGCAATGTCTCTGCTTCCATCAGCTAGCAAAATACCCACCCAGACCCCTAAGAGGAATTGATACGAGCCTAACAAGCATGGGCCCTTTGAGGCAGTGGAACATCTTGGGATTTCCTACCCAGCATGTGCATTCCCACTGCAAAGCAGTCAAATTCTTAGGGCTGTGAAACTGTGCCACCTATGTGATCTTTGAGACCTTTTTGGGGAGGGGGTTACGTACGTGTAACAACTCTGTTGCTGTGGTTTGGTTAAAGATGGTTTCCTGTGAGGCTGGGCCTTTCAGCAGCTGAGTTTCAAAAGAGAGGAAAAAAAACCTGACAAGTAAGCCAGACGTAAGCTTAGGCTCTCCAGGAAACCACAAAATAACCCCTCTGAAGACGGCAGAAGGTGCTATTTCTCTGCCTCTAGCATCTCTGAAGAAGACAAGAATGGAGGGAGGAAGGGCTAGAGAAAAGAGGTGAGCAGGAAACTGGAGCTGAATACACGTTGCAAGAAGACTGGCACGAAGAATGACCAGGCAATGTCAAAGCCTACTACAACTCCCAAGTCAAAGGGAATTGAATCAGCAGCTTCATGAAGCTGGGGCTGCACCCAAAGATGAAAATCCTTCTAGACAGGAACAAAGTCAGACAGCCCCTGTCAGCACTGGATCCCCATGCATGGGAATGTCCCTGGTGAGATGAGCAAGTTACACACGAACGGTGGGCTGGAATTACCAGGCTGGCCACAGCTACTGCAAGGTTAGGCCACCACAACCAGACTGCGGTTGAGGGATGCTGATATTTTAAGCAGGTCTAGTGCATAGACAAACGAGGTGTGGAAATAGTTAAGTGGGATATCATTTGTGCATCATTAGCAGTGTTAGCCCTCACCACAAGGGTTTGGAAAGCCTCACCAGCAAGAGCAGAGGTTAGCCTCAGCACTGTCTGCAGCAGAGGTGCTCTGCACCTCCACCGGCTCAAAAGTTGTCCTTGAGAAACACTTAGCTTGCAAAAATAACACAGGGCCAGGGGCCCTCTGCTTCATTTGGATTTGACACTTAAAACTGGGCAACGCTTCAAGAAGAGATGAGCTAGAAGAAGAAAAGCATTTATATCAGATTAATGGTTCTTACAGGGCCATGATCTGCTCTTCCCCTCTGATGTGCCTAATGGCTCAAGCTAGAAAAAACGCAGAAGGCTGCATTCATTAGGCTGAACTCCAGCTTTACATTACACTGCTGGAAACCACAGGCACCTAACGAGCTCCAAATTAGGATTGCTCTGCCAAGAACTACAGCAGAATCAAACGCTTAAAAATAGAGAGAGATCAGCTGCTTGAAAGACCTTCACCTGACCAAGGTGGAACACTGCTTAACAGGTGTATCAGAAGAAATTTCTTCCCTATGCCATCATTTTTCAAAATACTGAGTAAAGCTCATTTAAATATTTTAATATTAAGTGAGGAAGTCTTCTGTAGAAGGTGACAGATCTGTCTCCCTTTAGAAATGAAGTTCAGAGCATTTTCCAACATAATTAGCACATTCCTTAAACATCTGTTTGGAGCCTTAAAGTCTTTCCATCAAGTTCCAAACCCTGTTTGAGTGCAGTCTCAAATATGCTCACATTTTGCATTGGAATTGAAGGGATTTTTCAGTTTCTATTTGCATTTGTACTACAGTAGCAAGGTAAAGTTTGTTTTTAAACAAACCTTCAGTTCCAAGTGAAACAATAAAGCTGTGCGGAGAGAGAAGAAGGTTTGACAGCTGCCACTGGTCTTGAGTTGACTTCACAGCAATGCTGTCATCACAATCAAATCTTGCAAGACACCCTCTCCAGGAGAGCACAAAACTGAGCAGCTCAGGGCACAGTGCAGGGCACAGCACAGCACAGGTGTGGCCAAGAAGACAGAGTTCAAAATATGTTACAGAGCATGGAGAGATCTCTTGAGTTTTAACTGGCATCAGAGAAATCCATTTGAGAGCAGATGGAGGTGTTGTTTTGGTGGTAGGGGGATGATGATGGACACACACCACCACAGTGGCTGGTTGGCTTCTCTATTAAAGAGTCTCTCAAACTATACACAGCAGAAAATCCACAAAGAGAAAGGCCAAAGAGAAGTTGCTAAGATTGAGCAGCCATTGAGCACATCATTACTTCCACAGCTATGGAGAAGTGCTCAGAGGAAGTGTGCACTGAGCTCCTAACAATTATTCTAGGACAGTTCCTCTTCAAACAGTCAGGGCACAGTTTAGGAGCTCTCATGGTCTCAGTGGAATTCACCTGAAGAACCCTTGACATAAAAAAAAAAAATTAAAAAAATTACTTCTATTCATCAATAGTTGCACACATTTGAATAGAGATGAGGATGTGGGGGGAAGGAACTGATATCTTCCAGCTTCTGAGAAGAAGAGGAGGAAGTTTGGAACCAATGCCAGCCGATTCTGCTCCCTCACACTGGAGACAGGAAGAAAAAGTTGTCCTCCCCTCCTCCTCATTGGGGGTTGATTCTCAAATCCACTGCAGGACAGTCAGAGACCACCATACAGAAAAAAGCTGAAGAAAAGCAGTATCTGCTTGAAGGAGGCTGAGCAGAAGTTGCAACAGAGACAGAAGAGGGGTGGGTAGCTATGTTCAAGTGTGGTGAGTGAAAGACTGTATTAAAGTAAATCATCTGGGAGCTGGCATGTTTGCAAACTGGCTTCAAGAGTGACCAGTCTGTAAGAGGTAGACCAGCAACATTCTACAGGTAGACAACCCCACCCTATGCCATAGAAGCTCTGTATGAAAGGCAGACTAGAAATGTCTGGACCTCGGTTTTCAAAAGAGGTTACCAAAGGACTTTTCCCAGGATACATCAGCACCCAGGAACAATATTCCTAATGTCCTATGCAAGTGAAGAAACTCCAAGGAGATTAACTGTGTGACACCAGAGCCAGTTTCAAGGCAAAGGAAAATTAAGGAATAAATTGTGGTCAGTGCCCCTGGTCTTTTCCCAAGACTCCTACTCCAACTCTCAAGGTGTATCACAGGGGGCCTCTCTGAAGGGCCTGAATGTCATCAAGTGCTGCCAAACAGAAGACATTTGGAGTCCATGTGGAAACACAAAGCTATCTCTAGGAGTAGAGATGTGTTGGGATAGTTTACATGACATGAATGGAAGGAAAATAAAACAAAAAAATAGAGAAAGCAGAGCTTGGGGCTGCAAAGATGAGACCCAAATGTGCAGAGCTCTGAAGCAATAGGTGGCAGACTCTGGCTTAGGATGTGGGAAGAGGCCAACAAGTGTAACAGTGTGATGGGTGACTGCTACAGCCTCCCAAAATTAGGAGAAGACAGATTAAATCCACTCTAATCAGCTGAGAGAAGGGTTTTGACTGGAGACCCCATTTCTCCCTGAGGGTTTTCACCACCCTGGTGTCTGCCTGGAGGGCAAGAAGGAAGGGTACAAGGAAACCAACAGAGCAATCCTGGAGGACCTTTTGAAAACCTTAGAGAGGCACCCTGCTCAATCTGCCACTCATCAACTGTAGAAGTTGATCACAGCCTTGGCTGCAGCTATCAAAGGGTGGTGACAGAACAATCCTGAAAAAAGTGAGGCTAGCAGGTATCAGGAAAGTGATCCTGGACTTTGGAACAGCAGATCCAGGCTTGCTCAGGGAAGTGATAGGTAGGATCTCAGTGGGGGCTGAGGCAGCAGGGCCTAGGAGGGTCAGTGGATCTCGAAGAACAACCACTCAAAGCAGAACAACTCATTCTGAAGTGCAGGAAATCAAGCAAAGGTGGCAGAGGGCCAGTTCTGCCCGAGGGGGAACTCCTGACTGAGCCCAAGCACTAAAAGGAAGTGTACAGGAGGTGGAAGTGAGGACTATGGAGACTGCCTGAGCATGCAGGAGCTGAACACAGAAGGCAACAAGAAGTATCTCAGCAGCAAGGAAAACACTGGTCTGTAGACAATGGGCATGAAAAAAGACAAGATATAAAACATCTCCTTGTCTGGGAAGATCTGAAGGTCACTGGCCACTTCAGCAAATCAGACAGCAGGAAGCTGGACTAGATCACCTCCTGCATGAGTCTTGATTCATCACAATCACCATCAACTCTTTTGCCATCTAAAGAAAAATGAGGGTAGAAGTGTCACCTCAGCCTACCATCTTAAGCACAGCTGTGCCAGAGCTGAAAATGCCATTTTTAGCTGCAGTATTTACAGACAGGAGATAGAACACAACAATGCATATGAGAAATGGCAATTTGAAGCTCCCTACCTGTTCTTGTCCACATACACTGCACTGGCAGGTGCTGCCACCACTGTTTTCAAGTACTAATACTTCAGGTGAGACCATGATGAGCCAAAATACTGTGCTGCCTTGTAGACCAGGGAAAGTTGTTAACATCACTGCTTCCCCCTAGGAGGTGGGCATCACAGATTTGGTGTCTGAATATTCTATATGATAATATTTAGATTTCAAAAAGCCCCCAGGTCCTTAGAGTAAGCATGTGCTTATTTCAGCAGGACACCAAAATCATTTAAGATACAAAAGGCACTAAGAGCTTCCACATGGAACACACCACATCCTGCTGTTTGTGTTAGTAACTTCTCCAAGACTATCTGAGCTCCTCCTAAGCCTGGTCTGCAAGATGCTAGTGGAGTATGAAAGCTGTCACACAGGTCATCAGCATCCTGTTGCACCATCAAGTGGCATGATTTTGATGTAATGTCCAAGCAACCATTACAACAAAAGAGGGGGACAAAGCCACCTTGTAGAGCTGCTTGGATCACAGGAGTGACCAGTGTGAAGGTGCTACCCTGCAAACACAGACAGGTCTATTAGCTCTGCCAGGAGAACAAACCAGATAAATACTAGGAAAATGAGTCAACCAGTAGATCAGTTCTCTAAAGGTTCCTTCACTGAGCTGTTCTTTTGCTTGTTCCACATTCACCATTACCACCAACAGTTGTAATTATTACTCTTAAATGAAGCTATCAAGCCACAACTACAGTCCTAGCAGAAGGGCGCTGCACTGTAGCAGTCTCTGCCTTCAGACAATGCAAGTCTTGAGAGATCAAGCCTTTTTCTGCCCCTTCCTGCAGGCTGAACCTCCTCAGCTGTGCACATACATTCATAAATGCTCCCCTTAATGAACTGAAAGTGTCCACTTCCCGCTGGTGCGTCAGATGGACTTTTCTCAAGCAGTGAAAACAGTTGTCTAGGCAGCGCTTGCGTGGGGCTGCAGACACCAGTGAGCTGCTAAAGTACCTGGTAGAATAAAATTGAAACCATGAGGACATCCCATTCATTCTTCACCTCTGAATCAGGAAGTTCACTCATTCAAGCAATCCTCAGTCAGGCTCATATAACAAAACACAACATTCATACCATCCCTGCCACTCCTCCTCCTCCAAACACCAACTCACCAAAAAGTCACACAGAGGCCTCCTTCAAGCCCACCAGGAAAATCAGCAGGGGCTTTTTGTAGCTTATGGCAGCCTAAGGTCAACAGCTAATTTTAGCCAGGGAAAGTCCATTTATTTATTATTTCCTTCATGTAACTTACTCAGAGTGAGTAGGCTAAAAAGTTAAAAGGCCTGAGAGAACTGGGATGCAGTCAAAATGAAACAAGGCCATCAACACGACGATACAAAACACCAAGCCATATTCCTGGAGGTGTTCAAGAAGCTTCTAGACCTGGAACTTTGGGACAAGGCTTAATGGCCATGGTGATGTTGGACTCGATGGTCTTAGAGGTCTCTTCCAACCAAAACAATTCTATGTTCTATACCAGGTTTAATGTGTTGTTTCACCACAAACCCACCACTACTGCCATGCTCACACCATTGCTGTCACAGTGTGGAACAACCTGCTGCAGGAACATGATCTCTGCCTCTAAGTTGGCATAACCCAGGTGCCCCACTTCCAACATTGGACATCTGCATTACACAAATAGAAACTGTCATGGAGAAGTTGCTGCAGTACCTAGCTCTGGATCTTGTTCGCATCTCATCACTCCATACTTCATCTCCTCAGGACCCGAAGTAACACTTATTTTACTAGAAAAAGCATCAAATGCTCTGAAATATCTGAAGGCACTACAGAAGCCCTGGCAGCAGCCCAAGATACATGGAAGAGTCCCTCCTCCTCTACCACTATCAGAGGTGTGGGTGGAGAACCATGTCAGGAGAAAGAATCAGGAAAAGTAGGGTTGAAACAAAGGGAAGTAACAAAGAAATGGAAAACTGCGAACAACAATGATCTTGGCACCTTCAAATTCTTGAAGTTAATGGATTAGTCCCCACACTTTCCCCAAAACTTGCTCTGAAGCCATGAGATTACTTTTACCAATACAGACAGAAAGCTCTGTCATAAAACATGAGGCTAAAGACTAGAAAGTATATGAACTGTAACAATAAATAAAATACCAATTTATTACAAGCAATAAATCAATAAGCAGATGCCCAGAGGTTGCACTTTGCATCCTTTTTTCAGGGCCAAACCAGATAAGCAACTGGGTAGCCTGACCAGATCTCAAAGCTGACCCTGCCTGGAGCAGGAGCTTGGACTGGAGACTTTCAGAAGTCTCTTCCTGAATTATCCTGTCCTGCAGCTTTCTTGCCTCTACGGTGGCTGTCAAACTCCTAAAGCCTGACTATATTGGCATGTGCAGCCTTCAGAACTGAAATTCTCCTTGCAAGCTTTGCAGCCTTACAGTATTGAAGTGAGAAAGTCATCAACCCTTCTGCCCAACAAAATGGAACCATCAGCTCGAGGATCACCTATCTAGGTAGTGTAGCAGCTTTGAGAAAGCAGCAGAGAGCTTGGCAACAGCCCCTGAGGCAGCACAGGGAGGGTGCTAGAGAGCATCTAAAAGGATGCCCAGGCTGTGTGTTAGACTTCACCACCCTGCCAGATTTCAGGGCTCACTGGAAACAACAGTCACTGTGAAAATCACAGCCCACATGGTGTCTGTAACCAGGCTGGCACAGCAGGCAGGGAGGTGGCATCTTGCAACAGGCATGGCCACAGCCTGTCTCCTCGAAGTGTCAAATCAGACTGAGTCATACAGAATTAAGTCCAAAGCTTGAAAGGTAAGCCAACCCCCTCCAAGATGCCTGTCTGCTGATGATGGGTGGCCAGCCCATCACTGAGCACACTTTCCCCAGCTGCCACCTCGTGTCTCCTGACAGCACTGGCAGCAGGGGTAGGACGCTGCACCACCAGTCTTCTCTAAGCCTCAGGATTCACTGGGCTGCACTACACATTAGTTTTCCTAATTCACACAGTGAGAAGTGATACTAAAATCCCAGCCCAACTCATAAAATCAATCTCTGTTTGTCATCTGTTTTTTCTCATCTGCTCCTGGCTGCCAGCACCCCTGGCTAACTGCTTGGAAGAAGCAAACAGGATTTACAGCAGCACTTTTGGATGCCCTGTTGGTTGCCCCATTTATTCCACCAGCAATAGCAGCAAACTGCATTTGCAGCTTTGCTACCTGAAAATGGACCACTTTTTTTTCTCCCCTTAGAGAGTGCAGCTGTCACATTTAGCTGAAACAATTAATTTGTCCTTTGAGGTATGTCCACTGAGACACCACACATGGAGTAACAGGGACAAACAACTGGAAATAATTAAAAGGTTTGGATAAAATTTAAGACATTCTTGATACTGATGCCTAGGAAGGAAAACAAGCAAACAAAAAAGCTTCTAGTACTGGCCATGAAAAACAGCAGGAAAAGATGACTAAATATAAAAAGGAAGCTCACTTGGCCACCAAGCACAAACTTCTGCACTGGTCACACCACTACAGCCAGAGCATTTGCTTTGCTGGGCAGCTTCTCCAACAAGGGACTGCCAGAATGCCAACAGAAAAGGAAGTAAACATATTTCAGCATGTCCTTCTAGAGGCAAAGCAGGACATAACCTTCACAATCCCCAAGGACTGGATCCACACAGATCATTTTTGTGTCTCCAGCAGGTGAAATACAGATTTAATATTCCAAAATCCAGACTTTTGGCGTAACCAAAGGTCTGCCTTTTTTCTCCGTAACCAACATAAAATAAATTACACCCAAGTCAACATTCACCCTGAGAAGGGATTTTAACTTTCCAAGGTAACTTTTGGGTCTTGCCACCATAGAAAGAGTTAGAGCTATTGCAATCCTGGCAAATCCACCTGGGCTGAAGCACAGCAACTGCTATGTTTTCATCTTCTGCACAGATCATGGCAATTCCTAAGTGCTTTGCAAGTACCAGACACATCCAGTATCCTGGACTGCTCCTTAAAGAAGACTGTTTGCTCACCTGAACACTAAGACATGGAAGCTTTTTTCAATGAAAGCTTTTAAAGGTAACTCTTCATTCTATTGGTATAAAGTTATCCAATCAGGTTAAGATCCCTTCCAAGCCTGTCAGTGTTCAAAGCCAGGCTGGATGGGGCCTTGAGCAAGCTGGTGTAGTACCTGCCTATAGAGGGTGGAGCCAGATCATCTTAAAGGTCCCTTCCAGCCCAAACCATTCTTATGAAGATGCTTCAACACACTTGGCCAAGCCCTTTCTATGTACCTGGTTGCTTTCCCCAGTGTTTGCCCATCAGTCAGTGATTTCAGTTCTCTGTGCACTTCTTGGTGGGAACTGGCAGATTTAGCAGTTGAATTAAAGAAACTTTCCTGAGCTGATGGCTGGCAACTAGCTCACTCCCATGCAAATGAGGACATCTGCTACAAGCCAAGAATCCTCACTCAATATGAAACTGGCTGCCACTGGTGAGAGCTCTCATTTTTTTTCTGTCAGCAAAAGTAAGGTGAACAAAGGCAGTCACCTGCTTTCCTGGAAATCAATTTCTAGTGAGCAGAAATGACTGCCATTCTACTCAAGACAATCACATTTATACCGTAGCTGAACTACATCTTTAGAGTTTCTTGAGCACCAAACATGTAAGCCAGGTGACTGACATCCTCACACGCGGGCTGCTGATACTGCACCAGGTAGCAGGTCCATGCAATTCTCATCTCAGAAAGTAGCCTACATTAATCAGTATGGAATGTTCCCATCAGCTCACTCCATAGTTGCAGCTGAACCTCTGCATGGCACTTTTCAGGCAGAAATTCCTCCCTGTGCATCTGTTCACACTGTAAAGACCAAACGCTCCTCAGGTGCACGAGGGCAATATTCAATAATGACTAAGCCATCTCTAGGAGGTACAAAGGTTCTAGGGTCACTTCAGTTTGTATTCCAAGAAGGAGATATGATCATGTGCAATGGACAACAGCAACCAGATGAATGTAATACCCTGAGACAGATGGTAAGGCAAAACCAATATTGCTGAAGCCAGGAACAAGAGGTGAAACCATCCCACAGAAGGGTCTGCAACTGCAATCTGGCCACAAGCTATGAGGCAGATGCTTCCTTATTTATGAGGATCTACCAAGAGAGATTACAACATAGCAGGAAATGCACAGCTCCTCTCCATCCCAGCGAGTGCCTCCTCCAGCACAGATCCTTCCTGTATCAGCAACAAATGAGCTAAGAAACAGCAGATCCTTCTTCAGTCTCTTATCCAAAGCCACTTAGAGGACAACAAGGAATTTTACTCCATTCTGACCCCATCAAGCTTCCTCACAGCATGGTCTGACTGCAGCAAAGGGCACTCTGTTTCAGCCATGCAGCTGTCCACACACGATAAGAAACACTGCAGCATGGCAGTGGCACTTCAGGCATGCATGAGATAAGAGTTCAGCTGAGCAAACTATGCCCCATAGCAGTAATTTTTAAGTTCTGCTGTCAAAAAGCCTCAGGAGAACATGACCATTTACACAACTCAATTGTTCCTCATGTATTTCCAAGGAACCACATCCACAAAGTCTGTAGGAGCAGCAAGGATCAGAGATGATCTGGGAGCTGGTGTGAGGAAGGCAACACTTAGTGCAAAAAATCACCAGGAAGCAAGGGGCTAATGCTTCACAGTGCTGCTTTTATGCTTACATAAATCCTCAGGAAGTAAGACAGTCTTAGAATTCAGACTCAAGCCTACGGAAAACTAGATCCAGTCTCCAACTCTGTTCCAAACTTGCATCATAGCTGGGGCAAAACTGCTTCATCTTACTGCTGCATGTTCCATAAAATGGAGTGAAGTTGTAGCTGCCTCATGTCTTGCTTGCCTCATCTATTCCAGTTGTACATCAGTGCCAGCTTGGAGACATCTTCACCACAGTTCAGACATTCATTAGTAATTCTCCTAAGTAAAGAGCACTTCTCAGGGCACTGACGAGCCACCAAATCATGTGGGTAACAAACCAGAAATGCTGTCAGCAGGTAAAGGCAAAAGCAATTTCAGAAGTCAGTGAATGAGATCAGAATCCTTCACCAAAAGAAGCTAAGACATTTCCAAACAATTGTAGGCCACAAAATCTTGCACAAAAGATTGACCACCATCTTCTTTTACACACTTTACAAATCAAGAGAAAGGAATTGCTGCAGACTTTGGGGTGAATTAAAAAAATCCCATCCCAACCTGCTTTTTTTCCCCTTTTTGAAATATATAAGAGTAGCTATTTTCCCTTTTATACACCTGCCTAGTTTTGGTTATTATACAAGACACAAAGACTGAAGTTGTGCAGAGCACCCTTGCTCAGCATGGCCATGAAATAACTCATCTTATGAAGTTTAGGCTTCCAAAACTGTTACTGCAACAAAAAAAACCAAAACACAACCAAACATAAAATGAATAAAATAGGAAGAACTTGTTCCTAAGATCCAGTCTAAACCTCCTCTCCCTTAGCTTCAAACCATTCCCCCTCTTTCTGTCTTTGGACACCCTCATGAAAAGTCCCTCTGCAGCCTTCCTATGGCATCCCTTCAGGTATCAGAAGGCAGCTCTAAGGTCTACCTGGAGTCTTCTCTTCTCCAGGGTGAACAACCCCAGCTCCCTCAGCCCATCCTCACAGCAGAGGATAGGCACCAGCCCTTTGATCTTTGTGCCCTGCTCTGGACTCACTCCAACAGTTCTGTGCCCTCCTTATGCTGAGGACACCAGAGTTAGATGCAGTATTTAAGGTGGGGTTTCAGCAGAGCAGAGGAAAAAGGCAGCATCTCCTCTCTTGCCCTGCTGGCCACACTCCTCTGGACACAGCCCAGCACATGGCTGTCTTCTGGGCTGCATGAGGACACTGCCGGTTCCTGATGAGCTTCTCAGCAACCTACACTCCCAAGTCTCTTTCTTCAGAAGTACTCTCAACCCAGTGTGCACCCCATTTGGATTCATGCCTGAGACTGACCTGACCTAAATGCAGGACATTGCCCTTTGACTTGTTGAACTTCATGCAGTTGGCACTGGCCCACTTGTCAAGCCTGTCAGTATCTTTCTGGATGCCATCTCTTGCCATTTGGAAGATGCCTGTTTACACACTCGAGCCTAACATGCTTGTTTTGGTACTCATGCTGCACTAACTCCTGCAGTCCCTCACACAGAACACATTCCAGGCTATACCCAAGACGAACTAGGCTTTGTGTTTATTATTTTCCCCCTCTTGGTCATTTCAAAACACTGTCACTTCCACAATTTCTCAACCAGCTGTGCTGTTTCCTCATTGGGATCCTTTTGTTTGGGTTGATTCTGTGTTACAGCAACGTTCAAGATTGCTTAAGTTGCCAACAGCTACATGAAGCATCAATTGGCAACAACACCAAATGCAGAGCAGAGGATGATAAGATCTTACTTGAAATATCTGAGTGTGTTTTGGGTTTGTTTGTTTGCTCTCTAAAAAGAAATCAGGCAACCAGCCTGGGAATTGTGACCCACAACAGGATTTGGGTTCCAGCTGTCTTTAATAGATGCTTTTCCCACAACACTGTACCAAGTCATGCTTGCTGTTATGAGACGAGTGAACTGGCAGCAGGTCATGCAAGACTTGTTCTGTCTCTGCACCACATCACTTAGAGGATTCCAACCCAAAGACAGACACACCTTTGTGTGGCTAAGGGCTTCAACATTTGAAGTCTTCTCTTCCAGGTTTAGTCTACTAGCATGCATCACACATGATCATGTCCTAGTTTGAGGCATTGCCACAACTTAATCCATCCAAGTCCCTGACTCCTACGCCTCAGAAGTTCCAGGGCACGTAGAGATGAAACTCCTATTGCACAAGTGCAGATTAGTGTCCAAAAAAGGCATCTACATGAAGAAAAAGACAATCAGGCTATCCTGGCTAACACTGACAAGAGCAAGGGACTCAAAGCTCAGACCATGAGAAGATGTCAACTCTCTCCAGTGACTCAGCTATGACCAAGGTTGGATGGATGTGTTAAAAGCAGATTTCAGAACAGTTACCACAACGGTCCTCTTTGAATGAGCTGAAATGAAGAAATCTTTTGAAAGGAACAGTTGTGATGTGGCAAGATGATTATTTCTCACACTGCACAATCAGCACACTGATCTGCTTAATTCTTGCATCCTCACTTCTGTCTACTCTTATATCCCCAGCTGTAGCTCAGCAGGGAGCTGCAGGACTATCTGAAACTTCCCACAATTTTCACACGTGCATTTACCCTTTCACTCTCAATTGCATTTTTGTACCTTTCTACTAGGCAACTAAACACAACAAGGAGAAGTTGAGAGATGTGCTTACAGCTTTCTCTGGTGGGTTGTTTGCTAGCTGTAAACAAAAGCCCTACACTATGAGTAAGGAGCAACACATCACTCAAGAGACTAAAGCCTTTTGTCTTTTTACCCACTCAGTTTATCCTCCTAAATATTGTTAAGCTTCTCCCAGAATTACACTTGAAGACCACAGGCAGTCCCAGAAGTTTTTTTTTAATTCAAAGCCCCTAGTCAATAAATAATTCCATGCCTCTTGACTCAGAGATGGCACAGGAAGGACAGGATTTTCTGCAAGCCAGCCTGCAGAAAGTTTCTTCATCTGGTGAATTGTGTCAAGTACGACCAATGAGAAGGACACAAAGGTTGAGAGGCAGCTGGGGAGAAGGAATGACTGCAATCATTTCACTGTAAAACAGGGAATAGCTTGGGCAGGTGACGTGCACCACAGGTACATTGCTGAAAAGGTTCATTAATTCTTCAAATGGACTTTTCAGACATGCATTATGAGCCTAGAAAAGAAAAGAGACATCACCTTTCAAAAGGTCTCAGATAGATTGATGGCACAGAAAAGAGTAAGAGAAAGCTCCACGTAAGAAAAATGATAGCAGACTGCATTTTCATTACTCTTTTCAAATGGAGAAGTTTGTTTGCTTGTTAACTAGAAGATCAAGACTTCATCTGTAGGTTGTTACAGAAAATAAGAGTACATCCAATTAAGAAATCTAGCAGAGGACCTTGCATGAACAGATAGAGAAAACAGTATTCTTGCTACATTAGACTCCAATATACTAAGGCACTCTTTCTTCCCCCTCACTTTCAAGAAACAGTTCTGGCAACCACCTCTTTCACAGTCAACCAGACCACACAACTATGGTTCTGCTTCCAGCCTCAAGAATTAACTCATTAGAGCAAAAAGTTCCTGGCCTCATATAATCAACACAGCTAAGTAAGAAGACAGACTTGTCTTTCCCTTGCTGAGATGGTCCCAAGAGAGCTCTCTTACAATCTGGCTAACTCTAACTTGCCCTCAACAGTAAACCAAACAAAAAACCTGGAAAACTCAACTGCCCTTAGCAATGCTATAGAGTCTATTTAGTGGTCAAGCAATAGATGGGCAAACCTATACAAGGTCTTGAAGACAGAGCGCAAGAGGCAAGGTATGCATATTAAGTATCTGATTTCAGATGACTTGATCACTGCTTTTTCCCTCCCTTTTTGGAAGAGGGTTTTGCTGATCATGTATTTCCAGTTTATGTGTAACCACTCTCTCATGAGCTGATGCAGATGAGCAGTTTGCAACATGAAGTCTGTTGAAGCAACAGCAGGCAGCAAGACGCTCATTTGGTCTGATGACTTCAGCATTCCAGCTTTTCCACTCCAGATTCCACTCCCTGGATTCAAACCTTGTATTTCAGTCACAAGCAAAACACCCTTAGACAACGTCATGTGGCTTGCACACAAAAAAAACCACAACCAAACCACCACAATCCATTGCACTAACTTGCTGCTTCAACAGCCTGTTTAAGGGAAACCCAAATGGGAAAACCTGTCTAGACATCTTTCCCTCAGAAAAATCAAACTTGTGTAAGCTGGCTGGGTGACATACTTGGTGTAGAACGCATGCTAGTTCATGCAACAGAAGTGACCTAATCAGTTTTTATTATATCAGTATAGAGTTTTGTTTATTCCATTTGTTCTTGACAGACTTAATGTGCCCTTGGCTCCTCTCTTTCTAAGTGGCAAGTTGGACAGAAGCTTTATCTGCAGCAAACACATTACCTGCTGATATGTTCTTTGCTAGTTAAAGATGAAATTGGCAGCTCAGGAGTGTTATAGGGTTGTCATGGAGATGCTGGCTTCACTTTTCTGTTCAGCTTCAGATAAACTGGTGAAGAGAATGGAATTTAAATGTTGACGTGATTCACAAACGCTCATCACTGAGGGAGGTTTGACTTTGGGTGGTTTAGAGAAGAACTGTCCACTGGTTTCCTCTTGACATGCTGCATCTGTGCAGACCTGTGGATTGCTGTACACAGGCACACTGGAAGGAAAATTAAGGTTAAAGAATCATCCAGACTACATACAGTCCACTCTACTGGCAACTCTGCCTAAAGAGCTGCCAAAGACATTAAACTAGATCAATTAAAAGCTGGTGAAATAGCAATGTTAAAGGGTATGGGGCTGTGATTGAAGTGTGAAAGCATGTTTCAAGATGTGCTGAAACAAGACAGTCAAATTAGCAGAAGGTTTGAAAACAAAAACCAACCAAAAGGCCAAAATACCACTGAGAAAAACATATCTGAGAAGACAGGCAATACATACCTTCTTCCACTTTGTTTTGTATCTTCCACACAGGCAGAAGTTGGGCACTATCCACTTCAAAATCCCATTTCTACCTGGCATCTTTATAAGCAAACTAGTAAAAACCCAAGAGCACTGTTACAGGAAAACAGAGGTTTACCTGGCAAGTCTTTCAACAGTTTAGATAGCTCCAGTGTATCAAGGGAGGGTCCCCTCCACATAAATTCATAGATTGGCTTAGGTTGGAAGAGACCTGAAAGATCATCCAGTTCCAACTCCCATTGACCATGGGCAGGGACACCTTCCACTAGATCAGGCTGCTCAAGGCCTCGTTCAATGCAGCTGTGAACATCTACAGGGAAGGGGCATCCATAACCTCCCTGTGCAACCTGTTCCAGTGTCTCATTACCATAAATAATTTCTTCTTAGTAGCTAGTCTAAATCTACCCTCCTCAAGGTTAAAGCCCTTGTAAAAAGTCCCTCCCCAGATTTCTTGTAGGCCTCTTTCACGTACTGGAAGGCTGCTCTAAGGTCTCCTTGGAACCTTCTCCAGGCTGAATAGTCCCAACTCTCTCAGCCTCTCCCCATATGGGAGGCTCTCCAGCCCTCTGATGATTTTCATGGCCTCCACTGGATCTCCATCCAGCAGCTTCATGTCTCCCTTATGCTGGGGGCACCAGAATTGCATACACAGTGCTTCAGGAGGTGTCTCACCAGAGTAGAGGGGCAGAATCCCCTCCCTGTCCTGCTGCTCACACTGCTTTTGAAGCAGCCCAGCAGACAGCTGCCTTCTGGGCTGCCAGCAGCCATTGCTGGCACTGCATATCTCTAAGCACTAAGCTGGAAGAGGCCCAACTGTACAATTAAAAACTGCAGCAAAGCTGAAACCAAACACACAGACCTGTGAAGAATAGAAATGAGGCCCAAAGGTTTGGTATTGTCACCTTTGTTCAGTGGAGAAAACAGCGGAGAAGAGAAAAACATCCTCCTTTCAATGGCAGTTCACTTCTACTAGCTGCCTGCAGCGGCATTTTTATGATGATTTAACATTTTCAGTTGATGATGATGGGGGTAAGCAAGGGCAGACAAACTGTTGGCCATTGGGAAGGCATGGAAAATTTGGAAAACTGGCATCCATTCAGGAAGTTCTTTCTGAAGGACAGGAAGAGGAAAGGAGACATCCCGAACCAACACTTCCGTGACTTTGGAGAATTCCCCTACCAAAGGTTTTCATCTTTGGATTTCCTGAAGATTTAAATGCAGACAAAAAGCCAAAGACAACAAAGGTCCTACAGGCCTGATCTTGCTCAGATGCTTATGACAACACAGCAAGCAGAGGGGTTTTACTCCTTTCAATAGCTTCTGCGATTGCAAGTTGCACATCTTCATTCGTTCTGGGAGATGTGTGAAGTTGTTTCTGCTCTGTGTCAACACTGACTCCAGCAACCACTCATTTTTCCATCATGATACAACAGGAACCCACACTAAAGCAGAGGTGAGGTAACCCTTGAGTGACAAAGAAAACAGCCTGCAGAGCCTTTTTGAGCAGCAGTACACACCCTCAAGGCCTATGTTCAACAGTGACCATGTGAATTCATTTTCAGCACGTCAATCTTCTTGTAGGGGATAAATTCTTCATGTAGTGACAGGACAAGGGGCAACAGCTTTGAGATGAAAGAGGGGACACTTAGACTGGAGATCAGAAAGAAATTCTTTCCAGTGAGGGTGGAGAGACACTGGAACAGTTTGCCCAGAAAGGCTGTGGATATCCCTTGCCTAGAGATGTTCAAGGCCAGGTTGGATAAGGCCTTGAGCAAGATGGACTGGTAGAAGATGTCCCTGCCCATGGCAATGGGGCTGGAACCAGATGGTCTTTAAGGCCCTTTCGAACCCAAACCATTCTAGGATTCTCCTCAGGCTGTGATCAGCTGTGTACTGCCAGCATGATGATCCTCAGCTACACAGTTTGAGTATCAGTGATGCCACACCAAAAACAACAAGCTGAAGATTTTTTCAACTCTCAGTCAGACTACCTCAGAAAGCAGCAATAGTTAAGTGACAGAGATGACACATCCCTGCGTAAGAGCTGCCTCAGAGTATCCAGCACCAACACGCCAGTCAAGACACAAGCCTCCTGTGCAACTATGCTCCCTTACATTAACCAATACCCTGGAAAAATACCACAACCCTCAAATTCAGCAGCATTGTTATCAGCAGAGAAGCCTAAAATAGACCTGCCAGCCTCACCTCCAGAGCTCAGATATTTGCCTTTCATACAGGTTGAGTAAGGAAGGTGTAGAGGGACAAGTTACTCAAGTTATCAAAGTAGCTCACTCAAAGGTAGAGCTCTCCCCCTTCCTCCTTCTCATGAAGAACTCAAATTTACTCAGCCATAGAGGTCTCCTCTACCAGAAGTTACATTTGAACACATTTCATCTGAATTGAGCATATGTGAGCTACACCAATGCCATAGTAGAACATTTGGGCCTCCAACAGTGCAGCACCTAAACAGACCTCACACAGCTACTCATTTAAGCATTAAGAAACACGTTTCTAATTCAGCAAATCCTTAACAAACCCTCTTACTGAACAGAGTAACAGTAACTAAGTCATCTGCCCAAGGCCAAAGAAGTGGTAGAACTGAAGCCAATACTTTCAAATCTCCTGGCTGCCAGCCTGGTCCATGCTTATCTTCACTTCACTATGGAGTTAGAAATAGGTTATTTGCCTTTAGGTTCTTGCTGAGGTGCAACAACAGCAGATCCATGGAGACTCATTCTTCGTTCTGCGTGGTTCATGGCATCATGTCAGTTGTACTGACTGACCACGATCCAACATAAGGAGAGTGTCCTTGAAGGGTATTACAAACACATACGGAGATTCCTCACATGCAAAAGGATTTGTGCTGTCTCAAGCCAGGATTTCAATATGAAGAGAAGCACATCATATTCATTTATCACTCTGAACAGCCTTGTTAGAAAATAAAACAAACCTTCCTCACCACTTACTTGTGACAACAAATGGTAGGAGAAGTTTTATAGCACCATTAACAATCTCAGTACCTTCAAAGCATTCCTACTCCAGGGCGGCCGGAATCCGCACCGATATTTGCCTGTGTGACCTCGGCTCGTTTTTCCATCCCATGCTCAATTCGCTCCCAGAAGTGGCAATCACCAGCGGTGACATCCACTGCCACCTTGTGTTAAGGCTTAGAACTGTAAAAGCCTGAGAAGCTTGATTTCACACAAACATCCAGCTTCTGCGGCTTTAACAGCATTTTCTCACAGCCACTGTCCCACATAAGAAGTCCCTCAGGTAACTAAGACCTAACTCAACCTGCAAGAGATGTAAAGCCTCCACGATGCCAGAAAAGTTCCCTCCTCTCTGCTAACACAGCTATTTTCAGCAGTGTGCAGTTTTAGGGCTGATGCCAAGTGGCACAGATACTGCTTTGGAGATTTGAGATGCTATTCCTCCAGCATAAGCAAATTAATACTACACTACAACACTGCACTGATGAAGAGCCAGGCTAAGCTCTTCATCCCTTCCTCAACTTGAAGCTGAAGAACAAGAGAAGTTGCTGGACTGTATTTTGAGAACACTGACACTGCCCCCCCTACAAGAGGATGTTGAGGGCTCCTTTACCTACAAAGTCTGGGTATAAGCTGAACAACTTCATTACCTACCAGTAGAACACACTGCAACAGAAGCCCCAGAACTTACATGAGGAAGTTGCAGGTATCTCGGAGATCTACAGCCAAGTCAATCCTCCTGCTGCATCTGGGACATGGAGCCATCATCCATTAAACCTTCTGGAGTCCCAGACTGAATGCAGTTACTCTGTGTCCTGCAAAGCAGTCCCGGACCCACTGGGTGTACCACAGAAAAATGTGTTAACAAGTGGAAAAAAGAAAAATGTGAAATGGTTCTGAAAAGGACATTAGTGAGCTTTGAAGCTGTTGTGTCCTTTTAAATAAATGCTGAGTGAAAGTTTTCTTTTCTTGAAGGCATTCATAACTTGAGTATGATCACCTGGAAGGAAGAAAGAACACTTCTCTTGTCTCTATTTGGACAACAGTGCAATATCAGAAAAACTTCTCCAAGTAGACCATCTTTACATAGGTAAAACCCCTCAGTTAACAGCTTGCTTCTGTGCTGAGCAGTACTATGCAATCTGTAAAACATGATTGCATTGTTAACTATTTACATGATAAGAGAGTGGAACCTACTTCATTTCTGTGCAGACACTGCATTGTTCATTTCCATGTTACCTTGTTCCTCACTATTTATCTACTGCAGTAGAAGCATTACAGTAACTCTCAGAATTCACAAACTTAATTCCAGAGTTCAGCAGGAGCCTTCCTTGATCTGGCAAATAGCAGTTTTTTCCCATCCAGGTGAGCTGGCAAACAAGGAATATGCTAAAGTTAAGTAGCATTCATGGACAAATTCTGACACAAGATGAAATTTAGTTTAGAAAATTGTTTTTTTCTTTCCTTTTCAGGATGGTGCTTTCCTTCCCTTTCCCCCACCCAAGCAGAAAAAAGCAAGACACAAGTCTTCTGCCATACTAATGTATTCCATCTTTCAAAAAGAAAGACATGATTTTAATATTACTTAACAATATGTTAAAAAAGTAGCCAGTTAGGCTTCAGTGTTAATACAATTATACACTCTATAACAGATTTGATAGTGTGAGTACTGTTCTTCTTTAAATTTTCTCATTCTGCAAGTATTCTTACACAAGCTGGCTACAAGTCAGGAGAGGAGAAAAAAAAAAAAATCAAAACACAAATAGCGTAACTTGTACACTCTTAAACAGTAGATTGTGAAAGAACTGAGGAAATACTTGTCCCATAAGAGCCTCTTTTTCATGAAGTCATGTCAGGAGAGTTCTGGAGCAGATGAAAGCACAACTGACTAGGTCCATTCCTCTGTCAGGAGTCAGAATGACAAAACATAGCTAGATGCAGAAGTGACAGGAGCCACTGCAGATGATGCAAACTAGTATTTTGGCCTCCACTCAAGCCTAAGCAATTTAAAGTCTTTGAGGCCAAGGCATTCAAGAAGGAGATGGAAGAGAGCTATTGTTCCAACTCCGACAGCATACAGCTACAATCAATTAAGTCTCACTCACAGACTACAAGCACACAAGCTAACAAATTCAGGTAGAAAGTGGCAATTTTTCAGTCCGCAAGAATTATCAGGCCAAAGGGTTCAGTGCAGATCCACACAGCACTGGGGACAAGGCAAGGCAGCACTGGCTCAAGACCAGAGAAGCTCTCAGCACAGCAGGACAGGTAAGTGGAGTTGTCGTTCATTGATTCCTGCAGGGTTCCCTCCCCAAATGGTGTCATTTCAATGTGCAGCAAAGGTGGTTTTTTTCAAGCTAAAATTAGACCAGTTGATGGAAAGTCTCTGCCTTGTCTGTCTGGCAGAATCCAAGCAGAATCTGAAAATAAAGAGGTTATAAAAGTGAAGCTAACACACTTCCAAAAAATCAAACCACACGTGCTGATCCTTCTGAAGGGCAGCTCCCATTCAGCAATACAAAACCCCTCAAAAAATAATCCCTTGTCCATCACTCAAATGCATCATAAAGCAGTTACTTAAAGAAGTGAAGTAGCGAAGCACACTGCACATTGAGCAGCACAGGAGCTAGCTGAATGTTACCTAGAGAGAAATGACAGGGCTGTTTTAACCCCAAACCCTTCCAACAGCAAAAATGAGTGGCAGACTGTGTGCAGCAGAAGCCTCACTGGCATTAATGGCCCAGACAGCCAGCCCAGGTCCCTCTGCAGAGCCTTCCTATCCTCAAGCAGATCAATGCTTCTTCCCATGTGCTCTGCTGTTTAAACATGAGCTGATGCATAAATCCCAAAAGGCAAGCAAAAGGCACTGAGGAAAACAGCTGCACAAGCACAGGTCCAGATCATTCTTTTACTGTCACTGCCCTAGCATAAATAGCCCCTGTCTGCCTGGTGTGATTCAATAACCCACAGTTCCACCACCTCTCCTAATACAGTACCTAAATTAGCTCCTGTAAACAACATCAGGAACAAACATTTTTTTTTCAAACATCTGCTCTGAACTTTAAGATGCGAAACCTTATTTGTTCACCATTCAACACAGAATTTTTCATTTTACTACTTGAATTTCTTTTAGAATACTACTCAGTATTTAGGCTGCATATACAAGAAAAGAAATATTCACACAAACTTCACTCATAGCAAAAAAAAATGCTAACTGAGGATCCTCTGCAAGCCTTCATGAGAACCTGGGGGATCCACAGGTAATTCTGGCACACATTTGTTTATTTGTGCTACTCAGCTACGATGTGTACCCACAGAGCTGCAGTTCTGGTGACTGATCTGGCATTCAGAACACCAACTGTAGCAGGATTCACACAGGCTTTTCTGCTAGGAGCTAGTTAAAGTTGTGGCTTGGTTTAGGAGGTTTGGTTTTGTTTAAAACTGTGGCATCGAAGAATGTGCACAAGAGTTCTATGTGAGGGGACTACAGCACTTTACCTTTTAAAATACTCCACTTCTCGCTCTGTTTCATCCATTTCCACACTGTCTAGATCAATGTCTTTGGGTAGAAACACATCATCTACAAAGGAAAAAGGATGGCACTATGTTAGAGTCCGTGGAGAATGCGGAAGGAGAGAGGAAGAATCTTGAAGTTGTACCAAAGAAGTTCTTGTAGCAACAGCATGAGAAGCAACAGTTTGAAAGTAGGGCAGGGAAGATTTAGATGGACATTAAGTCCTTCACAATGAGTGAAACACTGGAACAGGTTGCCCAGGTAAGTGGTAGAAGCCCTGTCCCTGTAGCCATTCAAGGCCAAACTTGATGGGGCCCTGAGCAGCCTTACTACTAAAAAGGCAGCTTCAGAAACATTTAAAAACAGTATTTATAAAAAAAAAAATACTTTAAGAATTCAGGATTTGTACAGCTGCACTACTCTTCCCGGGGTACAACCATCAGGCTGTGTCTGCAACAGCCATGTTACCTACAAAGAAGAATTTTTTTTGTTTAGTTTTAGCACACTAAAATATGGCCAGGATTCAGGTCTCAGCTACAGGAACAGTGTCTCTCTGGAATCTGTTGGTATATTGTATTTCCTCAGTATGCTGGTCTGAAAGCATAATTCCTGTAGAGTCCAGTTGGAGCATTTCCCTCCTGAGGTCTCTTTTCTCATTACATATACACTCCAGGCTCATTTCTGAAGTAGCTTCAGAACACATTCCAAGAAGGGCAAGTCAAAAACTAACCAAAACCAGCCAGTATAGACCAGAACCCTCTAGAATTCTTGAGCTAAGGAGAAGGACTCACTTCTAAAGGCACTCCTGGTAGTTCAATAGTTGCACAGCTTAGCTTAGCTGTGCAACTTACCTCTGAAAAAACAGAAAACCCTCTAACCCAGGGCTTCACCACACTTCCAGTTGTCTTCATCCTCTTCCTAACAAGGAGTTAAAATAACAGATCACACAAAAAGCAACCATCTTCACTGCCTTAATACTGCATTTTAAAACTCAGGTAAAACCCCCAACTGCATTCACCTCTTCTCATTAATTACCCACGGTCTAATTTTTAATTTCAGAGCTAATTTTTGGTGACTTTGCTAATTTGGTACCCTTACCTTCAACCCTATGTCTTGAAAAATAGCAAAATTTTATTTTGCTTATTAGCACAGCATCTTTTCTGCCCTTCTGAAGTCAGAACTACTCAAAGTAGTGACTCAGTCCCAACTCTTCAGAAAGCAACACAATTCTCTCTTTCAGGAACATGGCCCTGTGGAGTTTCTCTCACATTTAAATGTTAACTTGAACTGCAGTAACAGTTTCTGAAAACTAAGTGCAGTTAAAAAGAAAAATTGTGAGAGGCAGAGAGAAGAAAATGATGCAAGGAACTACCTGCATTCTTCTGGTCTAAACACCCTCTGCCACTTCACCCTTCCTTCAACAGTTTCTTTTTCAATAGTTTGTAGCCTTTGCATCTAACCACATTTTTGTCTTGCTCCAGTGACTGAAACACATCCTTCTAGGTGAATTAAACCCAAGCAAACTCCAAACACACCATAACACAATATGAACAAGAACTAAGGCACCAAAGGGCTCAGTGCTGCATCACTGCCCAATAAACATGAAGTGGAAAACACTGAGCACAGTAAGACTGGTGAGCTGACTCAACCTGACCACGGAACACCAGTGCTGGGCTTTACCTCACACTTGCAACGATCAGGAATTTAGTTTACATTTTTGTAGCAAAGCTTAATGAGCATAAGGATCCTGAAACACCGTCAGAGACTGCCAGAGGATTAAGGTCTGCTCTCTCATGTGCTTACTAGGCAGAACGGCATCAAGAGCTGCAACGTGAACTCATTCTGGTGAGCAGACATTCATTTATGCACCGTTACCACACAGCTGCCAGCTGACCCCAGGGGCTGCCTGGGTGCTCTGAGCAGACATGTGTCCACACCACAAAATTGCCATCCCAGCTGGCAGTCCCACTAGGACCCAAACACGTGCAGGAATAAACTGGTGTCTGAGAAAGCACATCTGATTGATGTGCTGGCAAAGCCAAGCAGCTCGTAGAATCAGAATTGTAGAATTGTTCCAGCTAGAAAACACGTATCAGACACCTAAGACATCTAAGATCCTCTGCTACAAGGACAGGATGAGGGAGGTGAGGTTGTTCAGCCTGGAGAAGACTCCGGGGGACCTTAGA
The DNA here is from genome assembly GCA_013396835.1 of Psilopogon haemacephalus. Taxonomy (NCBI): domain Eukaryota; kingdom Metazoa; phylum Chordata; class Aves; order Piciformes; family Megalaimidae; genus Psilopogon; species Psilopogon haemacephalus. Next base: position 910,327 of record VWZI01005110.1, read on the forward strand.
GCTGCCTTCCAATACCTGAAGGGATCCTTCAAGGAAGGTTGCAGAGGGACTTTTCAGAAGGGTGTCTAGAGACAGGACAAGGGGGAATGGTTTGAGGCTGAGGGACAGAAGGTTCAGACTGGATTTTAGGAAGAAGTTCTCCCATCTGAGGCTGGCAAGACACTGGAACAGCTTGCCCAGGGAGGCTGTGGACACCTCCTCTCTGGGAGTGTTCAAGGATAGGCTGGATGAGGCCTTGAACATCTGAGTCTAGTTGAGAGGTGATCCTGCTCATGGCAGGGATATTGGAGTAGATGATTTCTGAGGTTCCTTCTGACCTAACCCATTCTACGGTTCTATGATCATGGAGTCCAACCATACTGCACATGCTTCCCAGCTCTGGCTTTGGCAGACAGGTGTTCAAGAAAAGAAAAAACAGTCTGTAAGACAATTATGGAAGTGCAACTTGAGTCAACTCCATCCTGTGTGGTTTTATTATTTCCACCAGGTAAATTATAAAGTCTGCTTAGTAACGCAAACTAATAATCATAGAATGGTTTAGGTTGGAAGAGACCTCAAAGATCATAATCACGTGGAGAAAAGCCTCAATATTGTCAATTAGTTAACATCCCAGTGTAAGTTTTCATTCTGTCAAACATAAATAGTGAGTTTTTGTATTTGCTTACCTGTTGGTCATATATGAAAGGAATGATTTCCACTGAAAAAAATGCTAACTTACACATGAATGAGCAATCTTGGGCTGCAGAATTCCCTTAAGTATCCTTGCTCAAAGACTAAGATCAACTTTAGATTATACACTTAATGCTCTATCAGAAACAACCTTGCTTTAAAATAAGCTCCAGATGGATTTCAGCATACTATTTAATTGCTTTAATATTTATTTAAAGCAAGTTAGGCTTTAATAGCTGAATCCCAGCTGAATCCAAGACAGCTTTCCAGAAGAGATTTGCTTTCTTCCCTGACAAAAGCCCCCCCACAAAAACAGCTAATTTATTCATTAAAGCATCTTTTACTACATGTATAGCATCTCCTTACTGCAATAATTACAAAAACTTGAGTTCTCCTGACACCAGTTTTTCTGTTTCTCTGAAGTACACTGGCAAGAACAACTGAACCTATCAATTTCCAACCTCTGGACTTCAACAGTATCAATGGAAAACAACTCAGGTTCACCTTTCTTATATACTTACCAATGGAATTGTTGACTTTGTCTCCTTTTTTCTTCTTGTTCTTCTTGTTCTTGCCTTTTGGTTGCGGAGAGTCTGCAAGTATGAGCTTATTATTTTGTTGCTGTTCACTTGGTGAAGGGGACTCACTCGTTAGGGGTGCTTTCTCTTCCTTTACGTGGTTCAACTGTTTTTTGTTGTTACTGTTTAATTTCTTCTCCTCTTTTTTAGGTTCTGCAACTGTCGGGAGCTCTGCTGCTTTTGCTTTGGATTCTATTTGGTTTCTGGGTTTAGTCTGAATCTCGGCTACTTTGGGGGACTCAACAGGCTTTTTCACTTGTTCAGCACATGGTTTGTTTATCTGCTTTAGTTTCTGTTTGCCGTTTCCTTCTTTATGTTGATGCATAATATCCAGCAGAAAAGAGAGGGGCTCATGCTGCTTTACATTGCCCTCTTTCTGATAAAGCAGCTTGGAGTCTCTAGTGCTTACAGGATTGGATAGTTCACAGCCTGTTTCTGTAACTGGCCTCTGCTCTGTATGATTCATGTGTCTCGACAGTGAGGCGGAGGAGGGTTCTACCTTTTCCGACTGCTCCAGTGTACCGTTCTGCATGTCCTGGGGCGCACTCGGGACAGACTCCTTCACCGCCTGGCAGTTGCGAGGGAGCATGTCCACCTTCTGACAGTCCTTGCTGGCACGTTCTTTCTTCTTTTTCTTTACAGCCCGCAACTGCTGAAGCTCTTGAAGCCTTTGTAATTCTTGTTTCAGCCTCTCTTCCTCTTCCTCCTCACGCCGCCTCTGCTCCTCAAGCAATTGATGATGCTCCCTCTCCCTGGCTTCTGCTTCAAGTCGAGCTTTTTCCTCAAGCTACAAAGCAACAGGTTTATAGAAAGTGACAAACATTTTGGCAGTGTGAAGTTCACGGATTATTACTACTGTGAAGGCTATATGTCCTAGGACATCAACATATGAAGTCTGCAGCAAGTAACTGTTTACACAAGCTGCCCCTTAAAGTACATTAAAATCCTTTCTACTTCTCTATTTCCCATATTTCTGTAATGCATTTCACTGTTGTCAAGATCATCTGTTTATCTTTGCTGCTGCTATGGCCTACTGTCTATCAAAGTCTTCTACAACCACAAAAACTTGCTGCTAACAAAACGCTCAGCTCTCTTGCTGTGGTAGCACAGTTGCTCTATTTCAGCGGTCATAAACATTAGGAAGAGCAATCATGAAAAACACTTAACAGCAAAACACTGAGCACATGAAAAGCTGCACTGAGAGCTGTCAGAAGGTCCAGGGTAAACATACTTTGATGTCTTACCTTCCTTTGCTTATGCCTGGCTCGCTTGGCTGCCCGAGAACTGCTTACTGGTTTGGTTTCAGAGCTGTTTATAAATTGTAGCAAGTCCTCCACCTTTCGATGGTCAACAACACTTTCCCTTTCAGAGATCTGATCTGGTTTCTTGGGCTGTTCCTCTTTCCTTTTTGTTAGACGTAAACGAAGCTTTTCTCTCATCTCTGCATAATTTCTGCTGGTTGGCGCAGCTGGAGGCTGAAAGACACAAGACAAAGATGTAGTGACTACATGTGAAAATTGAAATGACACAAATGCTTCCAAGATTTTTAAGTTTTAGAGACTTGCAAGTAACTTGGCAGGTCCAAATCTGAATAAGAAACTGTTTATTGTTTGCAAATGTAACTGAAGGTGTTTTCAGTCAGACCTGGCACTAGGTTGTGAATTTTACTTTCCAAATGACTGATCTTGGGAAGGAATGCACAAGTGAGAAGACAAGGAAATAACTTTAAAAGCAAGAAAAGGGATTTCCACATTTTCTTGTAATCCACATACCACACTGAAAAACTTGAAAGCAGAAGACATTTGCTGCTGTTTCCATTTCCTACGAAGTCTGTGTCAGAGTCTGGGCTACATGGGCCTTGGCTGTGACTTTGAGTGACTGATCACCCTGCACTGAAGCATGCCAGCACAGCCTCCAGCAGAGCTGCATCAATAACCTGGTAACAACAGTGCTGCAAGCTTCATCTTTACATCATGTTTTCTGTCTCTTCTCACATCCACTGCTTCTGCCTCTTTACTTCTTGTTCCTCCTCCCCTCCTGCTCCCTTACCCTTTCCCCTTGTGCACCAGATCCTGCACCCATCTGTTTGGAGCTACACTGGTTCAAGCCATTAAACCAGCAAAGCAAAGCCTATTAACTTAAAAATCCTGTACAGAGTTCTGCCACTTCAGCAGAAGCAGTAACTTACTGTGCAGCCAGCGACAGATCAATCATGGACATGGAGGGAGCATGCAATGAGAAACAAATTCCTCTCCCTGCCCCTTTCAGCGACAGGGCAGGTGCCTCTAATTCACTTCAAACTCTACGATAAAACTGTACCTGATCAAACACATAGCTAAGAAACTGAGCTTTTATTTCAATTAAGAAAAAAGTCAAAGACTTCAATTCTTCCAGTTAATTGATTACTAAAACAGACTATACACAGGTTTGAAAGTGAGGTCAGAGGGGAAGTGAAACCGTAGCTTAAGGAAAAAAGAAAGTGGCAACTAAACAGTCTTCTGCATTTCATTTATGCAAACTGAACTGAAAGATAATGATTGCAAGAACTCACTGGCATAAAGTTAACTACAGGATGCTTCACACAGTACTCAATATGAAAATAAAGGAAAATATTTCATGTAACTTGCACACTTTTGTATTTTATAACTTCTTCAAAACACTTCAAAATACAAACATAAGTCCATAGCTATCAAAATATACCAGTAAAGAAAACTGTAACACTGAAAACTTGTAAGACGCAGTTTAGGTTTTCCTTTGATAAAAGTGCAATTGTCTAAGTTCTAGGTAAGAAGAGTTTCATTTTTTCCTTCCTTTTTAAATCAAATTGAAGCAAATGCTTTCAGAATTTGTAATTTTACAGCTGGGAGAACAGCTTGTAAATTGCCATGCACATTCTCCAAACTACCCTATATTAAGTGTACTTTTACCCCAATTCATGGCACTGTTTATTATTACACCCCTCCAAATGAAGGCATGAATCCTGTACAGTTATACAAAATGAAATTTGTACAGAATGCCTCAAAGCTCCTGTTAGCAGCTGCAGCCAAACATGGTATCTATTATCCAAGTCAATCGCTCCCCACAGCTTTTACTCATTTTCATTGCTCCTGAATTACTTTCAACTGGAAAGGTTCGTTTCAGTTCTTCAAGTCAAGATGGAAAATACATTCTGCCCGTGTTCCTTCTACCAATTCTCTGGAGTAAGCTCCAGTGCCATCCCCTCTTAGCTGCAGCCTGATAAATCACATGCAATCACTGATGAGTAAGTGACAACAAAGCAAAGAAAACCAGTATGAAATCCAACAACTTACTCCTCCATGGCCGAAGAACTCACAGTAACAGCAGTCACAGTATTTGCCTTCCTTCTGATTTGTGGATGTTGAGGTACTGGAGCTATGCTCTGAACAGCTGTCTTCATCTTGGCTCTCCTCTCCATCATACTGTTGATGGTCATATGTGTTACTGTTCTCACAGCGATGGCCCTCGCAGTCAGGATCACTATGTTAAAGAAAGGACCAGCTTACAAAAAACTCCAGATGATACTAAACAAGGTACTTCATCAAACCCACATACAGTTATACAAGCCAGAAACAACGATCCTCAGCTGGCTTATCAGCCGCCAGTGATGCAACAAATCCTAAAGCCAAAGCTCAGGAATTTGAATTATAAACGGCAATATAAGATGATATGTGGGAAAGTGATTTATAAGATCTCACTGAACATGAACTAGAAAAATTGTTTTGGAACTGTTCTTCCTGTTTCTGAAGCAGTAATTCTACTTTTGTTTTAAATGGAATGGTTTGGAAACTGCTGCCCATCTCATCACTTGTGGCCTGAAGAGAGCTGTGCAGCTGCAGAGAACTCAAATTTTCTCATATCCGTTGGTTTCAGATGGATTTCCAAACTTTTGACTTGAAATATTCAAGGCCAGCTAAAACAAAAATAGTCCCATGGCCTTTTTTGCACCTTTCTTTTCAAGTGAATTGTATGTGGGTACAGAGCAGCTGATTGCATCCAGAGCTCTGCATAACTGTGTCCAACCTATCAGCTGTGCAGTTCTTCTAATACAATGTGATTTACCTCACAAGCACCTAATAAAAAACCCCAGACAACTGGACGATCTCCAGATCTCCCTCTCAACCACAACCATTCTGTGATAGCAGCCAGATCATAGCCCTACAGGTCACAGAGTACTTCAGAGCAATGACTCAACTGCATTTCTGTTACACCTGCACTCTTCAGACAAATCAAACAGTTGGCACCATCATCAGTCTGCCATAAGGCAGCTCCAAACTACTCACAACCTCCAAAACCTTTGAAAATCTTTGGAAATCAGAGCATCTTTCTGCACTATAGCCACTCTATAAACAGTGGGACTGACATGCTAGTGCAGTGAAGAAAATGTGATGCTATGTGACAGATCGTGTATGACACCTATGTAGCTGGAACTAAACCTGTCCACAGGCTCCTGACTTTTTTTACAGCTGTTCACTCCTGCTTGCTCTGCAAAGCCAAAATGAAAGAAACAGACCTTTGTAAGTATGAAAGAATAGAGCTTTACTTAACCCAGCTCAAGTTTCTGAAACAGAGGAAAAGTTTGAAGTCTCTAAGTAACTAGGTTCTGCCACAGAAATCCTATTTGCAAAGTCTCACACTAAGTTAACACTGAGCATCTGAACGGTCTCATTTGCTGAACACACAAACAGTTCTTGCACACTTTGACCAGCTGCAAATGAGAAGCAGCATTTGTACTCCAGTTCCTCCTTTACTGTAAAAAAGAACAACAACAACAAACTTACCTGCAGACACTTGGTGGGGCACTTACAGAGCTGTCTGTGGTTGAAGTAGGAGGTGCAACTGTGGTAGGACAAAGACCTGAATGAGGATCCACAAACCCAGGGGCTGTTGCAGCAGTTTTGGGGAAAGAAGGGGCAGCAAGATTTGGAAGATGTGGTGTAGAGGCTGGAGACAGTGCAGCAGGTGACAGTGAAGGAAGGGATGCTAAACTGGTAGGACTATTTCGTGGTGCAACCGGTGCAGAATGTCTATGGTCCTCTTTATTAATATTGTGGAACACTTCACCTAAATTGTGGAGAAAAGAAATCACTTACTGCTAACAAATTGCCAATACATCTCCATTAACTATCCAAACAATCTCACACAGTGCAGGATGTTCTCAGTTTCTGCTAAAATCAGCAGCATTTCAACACCTATTACCAGTTCCAAACCCTAACACCTAAGTCTTTGACAAAGCTCTTTAATTCTGTAGTACAGAGACTGTAACTCAAGAGTAACAAGAACAGCAATTAAAAAAAAATCCATTAAGACAGATAATGTTACTAAAATAAACACATAAATCTTTATGGTTAAATGTTTTTTAGTCTGTTACTAGCCTCTACGTGAGAAACAAATCCTTACCTATTGATGAAGGTCTTTTGGATGATACTTTGAACTGGTTACTGCTTGACTGCACTGTGGTTGCTGTGCAGGAGACAGAAGAAGTGGCAGAAGAAGTTGCCATGACAACTTTATTAGCTTCCATAAAGGCATCCTGGAAATTGTACAGACATTTCTTCTTTGCAGCATTCTTTTTCTCCTTGCTGTCAGTAACTGCTGTTGCTTCGTTGCTAGATGTAGTAGGAAGTGCTTCGGGTCTTATTTCTGAGAGTGCTGGTGCTAATATATCACTCCCTTCAAGTGAAACACACAGCAATTAAGTGTCACCAAACTACAGAATTCTCCTTATGGCATTTAGAACTATGCAGTAATTTAGATGCACAATAACAAGGATATTTCGTTTGGCTTGGCAGGATCAGTGAAGTGTCCTCCTTTCCCTCTCCCTGTCTCCCAAATAAAAAAGCTGTAGCAAAACGTGTTGAAAAATCTCACAGCAGAAGAGACAAACCTCCAAGTTAAAATTTTCAGAACACTACTCAATGTTTGTTAACAAGTAGGAAAAAATGCTACAGATATTATTGCCCATTCATAACTGGAAAAAAAAAACAAACCCTGACCTAATTTTGCATGCTAAGAACACCTGTTTCAATGTCTGAAGTCCAGGTTAGCCATGCAACAAGAATAATTAACATCTCCTCCTCTCAATATCACCTCATATCCTAGCTTACTGGAAACTCCAGGTAACTATAGTAACACTGTAAAGAACTTCCTCCTAACATCTAGTTTCAATTTCCCTTCTTCCAGTTTAAACCCATTATGCCTTGTCCTATCATTACATCTACTCCATCCTCCTCACCACGGGCAGGGAGGTCTCGCAACAAGACTCAGCTGCTCAAGGCCTCATCCAGCCTGGCCTTGAACTCCCCAAGGGAGGAGGCATCCACAAAAAAAAAGATGCTCCACTTGGAGCTCTCACTTCTAGGACTTACTGTAAAGGTTTACAACTGATGTTATAAACTGCTGTGGACATACGACTATAAATGCTGTTTTATGATACTGTAGTATGGGAGTTCACTCCTACTTCAGCTGCCTTTTTGTGCCATGTGTTGCTCTGCACCCAGAGCTACTCAGTACAGGAGAAGGAAATGAGTACAGTCATGTAGATAAGCTACACAGGACTAGCTTCTTAATTTTCTTATTTATCAGTGCCCCGCAGTGAAAAACACTTTACTTTTATAAAAAGTGTTTGGCCTTGGCCTTCAACATCCTCTCCCAATATGTAGGTATTTGTGTTTCATCTCTCAGGAGCAGAAATGGCAGCAAAGCTCTGTCAGAAGACCATCTTCAAAAAGCATGGTGATGAAACCTACCATTCCTAGCAAAGAGTGTCGCACAGCATTTCAGAACATAAGGCTTTTAACTAGTCAGTGTGAAGTAGTAACAAACCCTCACCAGGAATTGTATCAGGCAAAAACGTAGCAGGATTCCAATTCTTGTCATTCATCATCTCTGAACCCCAAAGACTTAAACAAAGTTTAGAGCTATTCCAATCTGGAGTGCTCCCAAAACAGCTTGGATAAATATGATCTTGGAGAGATGCATTGAATACTTGATGCTTGTTTGTGTGATTCTGAACCGGAGCTGGCGGTAATGCCTACGAAAATAAAGAGTATTTTCCTCATTAATATTCTGTTTGCTTGCACAGTCACTCCAACAGCAATATTCAAATCACAGCATTTCAACTGAGAAAGGCATTCTAAAAAGCACAATTAACAGTGTTTCCCAGAATGATAAAAAGACTGGTTTGTTGATTTTTAACACAGATATTGCACAGGCTGCATGGACACAAATACACTTCATAATCAAACATTGCTCTTAGATTCAGCTAACTGATGAATTAAAAAAAAAAAAAAAAGTGTTCTGCAAAAAGACTTGGGTTAAGATGGACTGGTAGACTCTGATTTTTAATTAAAACCAGCATAGCACTTGTTAGGAATTACAACTTTTCAAAGCCCAAGCTGCCAAAAGCAATCCTCTGTGACATGATAATCGTTAGTATGGAAGATAATTGTGATAAAGGGATGGCAAACACTTCAGGGTGGAAAAATAAGTGCAGGAGAAAAAGAAATTAAACATTTATCTTAAAACACATTTTTAAGTTGATTATAGTCTTCTACTTTTTCCATCTCTAAGGTTCCTGACTTCAAATTTAACAGGCAAGGAATGCATCTTTTCATTTTAAGAAGCAGCTGGGAAAAATAAAAGGCCTCTTGGTTTATAGAGGCATATTGTTCTGGCTCACCCCATTTCTCCTGGCTGAAATTGTTTATTCACATTCTGATACATAACTTTTTCCCAGAGAAATACAAGCATTATACTCAATCCCTGTCACTTTCAAAGAGAAGTGAGTTTGTTCTGTTTCTGAACCAGACTGGATACAATCAAACACTAGGCAGAAGTAGATACAGATACCAAAAATATCACCTGAATCCAGTGATATTTCAGGGATTGAAGTCTAAACATTCCTGGCCAAGGAAACTACTTACATACCCACTCTCCTTTTGCTACACAGATGGACTTTCACTCTGACTGTGAAGGTGGGAGGGGTTGCAATACCCTGCATGAAAAAACTCATATATATGGGTACAAAGAAACACTTCACAGGGCGGAACAGACTATCCATGAGGAACCAAGCCTGAACCAGCAGGGCTTATTGGCTCCTTCGCTACCAGCTCTGAATTCAGCTAGGTCTTCAAAGGTGAAGACTCCTTAAAGCTTCAGTTGCTGCATATGTCTTTCCAGCTCCAGCACCACATAAATACATAAACACCAGGCTAGGTCAGGTTCTGTGCCAGAGTTAACAGATCTGGCCTGCGTTACACAGCCACTCAGTGACAGCGATCTGATGCTCTGCATGGGGCTTCTGGTACAACCTCAATCATGTGCTACAGATATTGTGCCTCAGCAAGGTCTTCCAAAAGGAAAGGCTGCAGAGATCAGTGATAGGAGCTTGGGTAGACCACTGTGAGAGATGCAAGAACAGCTCTGAAAGGATGACAAAGATGGGGTACAATTAGGGATTTCCAAAAACGGTAGTGGGCTGATGAGAAATGGCAGGCTGGCACGCTCAGTTACAGAACTGGTGTACTGCAACAGAGATGAGGAAGGGACACTGAGAAGACAGAAAAACCCAAGAGGATGTCAAGAAGGACAGCAGGAATAAGAAACAGCCATCCTTGCAACCACAGGATCACTGGGCCAGAGGTCAAGAAGACAATAGGAATATATAGCTAATGACAAAGGCTTTGCCCCTTTCAGCAGTACTGATGTGAAACTACACCACAGCAAGGGCAAGACTTGCTTTTGGCTTCTGCTTCTGAAAAGCTGTCAATTGGTCTCAACCTTTGTTCCACATCTTCCTCTTGTTTGTTGCTTAGAAGTTTGGACTCAACAGAATTTTGCAGAACTTGCCAACACCCTAGGTCTTCTCAAAGTACAAACCCCCTTGCAAATAGATTCCCGTGTCTCATCTTTCTCAAAAAGTAAAGAGACCACTAACGTTTTTAATTAGACACCTCAGGATATTGCCAGAAAGAAATCTTGAATTTTGACCTCTGATATATATGAAATGAAGATTTAATAAGTCTTACAGCATAGACTAAAGTTCCATCATTGTTTCTACTGTTCAAGCCTTATTTGGCTCCATATGCTTTCTAATCATGGTAAGGAAATTGTCTTCCTGACAAAAGCCACCCTTAGCTCTGCTGTATCAATCTTCTACCAGCTCTCTATTTGCCCTGGTCCCTACCCCTCACTAATTCCTCCATGAAGACTCCTGTAAACAGATCACTACTTCAGGCAGCTTTCATTGTTTCACACTTAGCCACAGTGGTTTATAGAGGAGTGCAGCATTCTCCTTGCTTCAGGCTTACCTTATTGTGTGTGAAGGGAGAAGCTGTATACAAGGTGGGGTGGATAAGTGGACGAGGCAGGTGAGGGATTGTATGCAATGGTATATGTCCATGGATGTGAGGATAAAGATGAAGTGCAGGATGTGCAGGTTTTTCAGGATTCATGAACTGGTGGCCAGCAGGCAGGCGTCCAGTTGCAAGTGCAGAGGCTGTTAGACCTGAGGCTTCTTGTTTGCAAACATGACATTCACAAGCATTTGGAGCTTGGTCAGCCTGTAAAAAAAATGAAGAAGAACAAAAAAGAGTAACTTTCTAATCTCCTCTACAGATCAGGTATTTCCCCCATCTTTTTTCCCCTACTCAGCATTAATATTATTCCCTTCTGCACGGATTTAATATTCTCAGAGCATCCACAGAATTCTTTCATCTATATTAGTGGGAAGCCTTGTAGTGAAGTAAAAGCACTAGAGATCTTCATCTTAGTTAAAAAAAGAGTGCTCCAAAAACTGTCAGCAATTCACACTAATCAGATATCTAGAAAAACAGAGAACTACTGGACAGAGTCCAATGGAGGGCTATGAAAATGCTGTAGAGTATTGCTCTTAAGAGGTGAGGCTGACAAACCAAGGGCTGGTTAGCCTGGAGATAAGCTGACACAAGGGATCTTCTCAATGCTGATCAATAGCTAAAGGGTAAGGGTCAAGAGGATGGGGCTGGGCTCACTTCAGCGATGCCCAGTGACAGGACAACCAGCACAAACTGGAACACACGAAGTTCCACCTAAACATAAGGAGAAGCTTCTTTGCTGTAAGCGCCAGAGCACTGGAGCAGGCTGTCCAAAGAGGTTAGGGAGTCTCTTTCTTTGCAGAGATTACAAACCTGCCTAAGAAACCTACTCTTGGTAACCCTGCTTGAGCAGTGGGAGTGGACTAGATGATCTCCAGAGGTCCCCTCTGCCTCCTACCATTCTATGATTCTGTGACCACTGTCAGCAACAAACGAGATAGCAATAGAAATAATAAAGAACAGCGAGAAATAGGAACCCTGCCTAGTAACAACGAAATGCCATCACTTCATTACCCCACTATAAAAATCCCTAATTCAATGATATTTTGCAGGCACACAGAAGAACACTGTGTGTAGAAAGTAGTAGTAAGGGTTGCTCAGCTGATTAAGTGGGAAACAGTCCTGAGCTGCCCTTGGCAGAGCATTGTCAGCATATCAAGGGAGGTGACTGTTCCACTTTGCTCAGTACTAGTGAGACTTCTGAGGTACTGGATCCAGTTCTAAGCTCACCAATACAGTTTTGTGGACATACTGCAATTAATCCAGTGAAGAATCACAAAGATCATCTGGGACTTGGAGCACCTCTGATACAAGGAGACGCTGAGAGAGTCTCTGTTCAGCCTCAAGAGAAAAGACTTGTGGATCTTATTCATGTGTGTTCCCTTCCTGAGAAGGGAAGAGGAAAGCAGCTAGAACCAGAACTCCTCTCAGTGGCGTCCCATGTCAGAATAAGAGAAAATGGGCTCAGACTGAAACACAGCAAATTGAACTCAAACAGAGTTTGTGCAGACAGTCTAACACTGCAACAATTCTGGAGCATTCATCTTTGGTGATACCCAAAACACAATTGGACACAGCATTGACCCATCTCCTCTAGATGACTTTGATTTGAACAGGAGGGCTGGGCCAGACTATCAGCAGATTTCCCTTCCAAACTCAACTGTGCTAAGCAGTTATTTCTCATGAAAAGCTTCATAATTGCAAGAGCCATGAGAAATCTAGGCCTTATTAGAACTTCTGTGGACCTTGAGGTATCATTAGCCTGCTTCTTCTCATAAGGACCCAAGACGTTGGAAGAGAAGCAGTCCAGGAAGGAGCAGCTCCATTTCCCCCCTGAGCTCATATGACATTTCAGTGGAAGATAGTTTTAATAGCAGCAATAGCAGGAACATTTCCCAATTGCTCTTTTACCCAGCAAAAAGGCAGTAGCCATTCTTCCAAAAGCAACATTAACAAACACAGCTTTCTAGAAGAAAAACTGACAGGTGGGATTGCTCTTACATATCCCCTCACAGAAACAAATAACTCTTCATTATCACCTAAAAACATCACAGCCTTGAACACAGGTGTGTGTTAACAACCTGAGTTGTCATAAACCAAGTATGATTCAATTAATTAGGTGTGGAGAGAAAAAAAACACCACCAGACACAAGCAACTTTCCTCACAAAAAAACCCAAAACAGTACTACCAAGAAAGCAATGCTAATCTATTAATGAATGGAAGAACGAGATCTAATAGCATGGTGAGAGTCAAAATCCAACTGATGAACCTTTGACTACTGAGCAAGAAAATGAATCCAAGGAGAAATAAAAATCCTGAGTAAATGAGCAACCCCAACAGATAATGTAGCAAAGTCTCAAATGTACGTGGCACGCACCAGTGAAATCAACTGAATGCAGCACTGCAAGGTAGAGTCAGCTCTGAAGATGAGGCTATAAAGAAATTATGAGTTGCTGAGAATTATTCTGAGAAAACTCTTTTTCCTCTAAGAAAAATAAAGAAGTGAAAGGTCAAATCTGCCTTTTTTCTTGCATCTTAGTTTGGTTCCCTCAGGTAAACAGACTTGAATAATCTCCTTGGATTTTACACAACACAGAATCTGTTCATCAGTTTCAAAGTAGTTTGACAGAGATCTCGAACCACGTAAGGATTAGACCTTTGGCCAGCAATGCAGTATTTTGTCATCTGACAAATACTTTTAGGGCTCAGACATACCTAGTGATAATTTAATATACTAAAAATCACATACTGCACTGAAGGTGGAAACGTATCACCATTTGAGTAGCCCCATCTCAAAACCTCATTTATAAAAAAGCTTAGTTTTAGATAACTGTACCTGCTGACTGGGGTAAGAGGGTGGTGGACTATCCATTTTTGCTTCATCTTTCCTTAACGTCCTTTTCCCTAGAGACATTTCCTCCTTTTCAGTCCCTGGTGGTTCACCACTGCTCTCCCCATCCGCTTCATCATCATCTGCTTCTGAGGAGCTGCTGCTAGTACTGCTCACCTGAGGAGACTGCACAACACAAACTCATTACCATGGGGGTGAAGGTCAGGCCTCTCTCCAGCGAGCACATCCAACCACCAGAAAGCATCAGGACATTGGGAATGCTGTACCTCATCTTTCAGTGCTATGTTTTCACCTCCACCGTTTATCTCGCTGTGGATTCCATTCATGTTGGCTACAACCTCCGCATCATCATAATTGTTCAGTGGGTAGATATCAGCAAACTTTGCTGATAACGGTGCAACATCTTCATCATCACTACCGCTGTGGGGAGAAGAAGCTCAGGTAAATCACAGTGCTCAGTAACCTCAGCAAGAGCAGGTAGAACATCAAAATGAAATCAAGTTGAGGGCATCCCGTGTATATAGGCATCGGAATGGGGTGCCCAGGAAGGTGGTGGAGTCACCAACCCTGGATGTGTTTAAAGGTCATTTGGATGTGGTGCTTGGGAATAGAGTTTAGGAGTGAACCTTGTAGAGTAATCAGTTGGACTTGGTGATCCCGATGGTCTTTTCCAACCTGAATGTTTCTGTGATTTTGTGATAAATGTTCTCATCAGGAGGCAAAGGATTGTCTTCCAAGTTGTCTAATTCCACTGATTGCTTGTTTTGAGTCGCTGGAAACAATTTGATGTATAACCCCACAGGCCAGAGCAGAAGCATGCCTGAATGACAGCCTGGATTGAAAACAAAATTCCCTGCTATTCCTGGAAAATAATTTTCCACTACTCTTTTTCTGACCAAGAATCTATGTAGAGAAGGGTCTGACTTAATCTTAAAGGTCCTTTCTAACCAAAAGGATTCCAAGAAATTAATAATGACGAGATATGGATGAGCTTAAATTTGATTAATAAAGCCTTATACAAATGCCTTCTTATACAGGAGGAGTTATGTGGAAGAGCATAAAATTAAATTCTTTCCATACATTAAATGTCAACCCAGTAACAGTACAGTAAGGAGGGAAAACACAACATGGCAGTAACCCCTACATTCCTCAACAGCAAACAGGTCTTCTAGGAACTAAAGCAGCAGAGTTGAGGTCTGCTGAATCCAGCACCTCTGTAAGAAGCACTCTGAAGCAAAAGCGGTATTATGTCATGAGTCAGGCATTGCAAGTTCCCCGCTTCAGTGCAACACACTTTGAAACGTTAGAAGAGCAAAAAAGAACTTACAAAGTTGGTGCAGAACCGTTGTCTGCCAGGATCAGTCTGGGGTGTTGCTGAATTGTAATAGGTGAGCTGGATCCTGATCCTGAGCTTGCAGAAGACATGCTGGGCGGGCGGATCTCCGACAGATAATCCGGAGCGGAATCGATTTGCAGTGGCAACTGGTTAATGTGGATATCATCCGTTATAGGAGAGTCCATGATGCCACACGTTAAAATGTGTGAGAGACTGCAGTCATCACAAGTACATCTGTTCAGGAATTAAGAGTCCAGATTTTTTTTTATGAGCTTCTTTAAGTAGCACTCGTTTAAAGCAACCACACTCTTTGTTTCAATAACGTATTTCCTTTTTCCTCCAACAATTTATTACGATTTGGTATGAAAAACATCAGCTCACCTTCTTCTATAATTACAGTTGGGACAGTCAGGCATGCTCAAACGTGATGACAGCATGTGTCTCATTGTGTCTGTGAAGTTGTTCTCCCCAGCTAGTGCTTTCTTGTTATTAAGCTGAAGTAAATTATAAAGGCAGTGTTTTAGTAGTGCAAGGCTTGCTATTTACAACTGAATGGCAGGTCATGGTTAACAAATCACATCATCAAAAAGGGTTCTTTGGACAAAATGTTTTCAAAGCAGACTTAATTCAGAATAGTTTCATGAAGGTGCTGTTTTGATTATGAGGGAAAAGGAAGTCAAAGTTACAAGCAACAAACATTTGGCACCAAAACTCTTCAAATAAAGTGTTTCTACTATGAAATAGTGAAGTGGCCAAGTCCATCTCCTTGATCTCTGCTGATGCACTCTCAACTTGAGCACTTCTTCTTTCAAGGATGCTGCTGACAAATGGAGAAAGAATGCAAACTTGCCCTTAGCTTGCAAAAAAGAATTAGCACTAAATCTGTAGCTGTAATGGGACAGATTCAAGGCTTAAAGTAACTGCTCAAAACAAGACTTGACTGTATTAGTGAAAAAATACAATCCAAATAACCTCCCACCTAGCAGAGGCCTAATCCTGAAAGCACCTCATTTCATTAGATACCTACAAACCCTAGGTTAAACAAGGATGTACCTAAGCTTCAACTTCTACAGATGCCCAGATCTGATCCTTACCTAAGCAGCCATGAGCTTACAGCTCATTTAAGACCAATTAGGATCAAGTAAAAAGAGGATTCTTCCTCAAGACCTCTAAGGAGCCCTGTATACCAGATGTTCTAAAGACATGGTTAACACAGGCTTATGTTCCTTACATGAAAAAAGTACCTACTGATGACTGCTTTGAGACATTACTAATTTCAGCTTAAGTTTAAGGTTATTAAAATGTACTGTCACACTTTGACTAAGAACTAGCATTTCTCTTTGCACAGTGGTACAGGAATAGAGCTCCCCCATCCAGTCTTAACTCTAGCCTAGTCAAACTGTTCTCTTAAGGGGAGCATGATACATACCTGAATACTCCTAGGCTACAGAAGAGTACCGTGTCTTAAACCACAGTTTTCTAGTAAGGCAGGACCTTGTTTTTAAGCTGTCTCCAGCTCACAAAAGGCAGATAGTTCTACCCAGCTTTCTCCCCACAAAACAGATGCAGTAGCCATCTCTGGAGTCATAACAAATGCAATCATCTGCCCCGCTACTGCAATTCACACACCCCAGCTCTGCACACAGCAGAGGGTTTGTTCAACTCTTGAACATGACATTCCCCATTATGGACATAAAGGCAGCTCCACGCTCAATGAATTGGCTGGTTTGGATCCCGCTCTAAGGCACCCAAAAATCCCCCGTTTACTACACCAAGAATTTTAACAGCTGGTATTGAACCTTAAAATTACAGTTATGGTGGTAATGTTTTTACCTTCTAGTAACTGCAAGTTCAGACTATTAAACACTCTTCTGGGACCTTGCTTTTCTGTATTTTAGCTGACCAAATGTCATGCCTGGCATAGCTGCAGAATTAGGTCACACAGAACTAGCAGAATATACTGTACTCCTATGCTTGCATCTCACAAATAGACATCAATCATCAGAGGTTAAAATGGCAGAGAAATAGCAATGAAAATCCTACCTGCTCTTCAATAAAACGCCTCTGTTTAAAAAACTCCCAGTCCTCCTTTAGCATGCGCTGCTTTGTTTTCATTGCCACCTAAAATAGAATGTAAGGAGAACTCATTGATTCAGTCACACAAAACCTATGCTGGGGTTAGTAGGACTGTCAGTTTCACTCAACCTAGCTCTTAAATACTGAGGCAATAGAAAAACTATTTTATTTATTACTCACTTGAGTCACTTAAACATCACATTTCATATTTGTTGGCAACATTTTTCAGTCGGATTTTCCTGCTGGTTTTCCTTACGTTCGTGGGGTTTTTTTCCCACTAGATGTTTCCATAGCATTTTCAATAAAACATGACAGGCATTAAATCCTCAACATCTCATCCCCCCCAAATCCATTAACATCCAGAGATAAAGGACTTTTGGCAAGGCCTTGACACTGGCTCAAGTGCAAACTCTGAAGTATCATGTGTGGAAGTGAGCACCCCGATGATGAATCAAAAACACTGGAGTGGGCACCTAGACTAACACTACCACTTCTATTCCTCAATGTGTTCCATACTCATGATTTATCTAAGGCTGGAAAAATATTTTAGCATTACTCATCCCTGAACCACATCACCAGAAATGCACATCACCTGTAACTTTTTCCTAACAAATGGCATTTTTTCCAATTTACTGAATATACTCACTCAGAAAGCAAAAGCTTCCAGGAATTTTAGCACAGCAAAATGCAAGAAGAAAGCTTCTCTTACATTCAGAAAGCACAACTTCATTGGTGAGGAAAACCGACTAAGTAGGTCATCTTTTACAGTGCTTCAATTTACCTACTTAATGTAAACTCTACCAGCTTATAGTCTATAACAAATTGCTTGGAAAGCTGTTAGTGAGCCAAAGTCCTGTAGGTTATACCATGAGATCTCTTTTTTTCCTTCAAAAGCATGTCTCCAGAAATTCATAGCTGATTAAAAGCTTCAAGTCTTACTATCACTCTAAATGTATTATTGCTGTTAACATTATTTACCTGAGGAAAAAGAAATCCTAAGCTGGGGGTTTGAAACAGTATTAAGTGGTAAAGTTCCACCTAATGAATTTCTGAAGCCATCAGTAGCACGTAATTCTAACTACTACTGTGGATTTTGGTTTCTCCTGATCCAGAGAGATTATATTAACATTAAAAAAACCCCAGTCTATAATGTATAAATGTGTTGGTTTTTTTCCCCACAAGAATATATTCTTGAACTACTAGTCCCATTTCTTAGACACACTGCACGGTACTGTAGACCCCGCAGCCAAGAACACTGAAACCTCATCCTGCCTGTGCTATCAGCTTCTGGGAAGCCTGGAGCTATATTTAAACACAGCAACACTCACTGCTTTAGGTGCCCTGCCACCTAGCTGCCTCCTCATCATCGAAGAGAGGCACCTACATCCACTAGAGTTGTAAGAGAAGACTTGAATGCCAAGGAAGAGTGTTTCAAGCAGCCAGTGCATTAATTGGGAGCTGCCTACTCAAGCCTGCCAAGAAGCTGTCAAAGAGAACAGCACGGTTTAAGTCTTGGCACACTTGAGTATTAACGGGGCTCAAGCTAAAGTTTTCCTACTTCCAATTTTGCTGCTTTTCCAATAGCCCATGTCTGCAAGTATCCTAGGGTATTAGTTCTGTAAGTAATAGGAAATCTCCGCTCTCCTCTCTCTCTCATCCCCAAGGAATATGTATTCCAGCAGAGCAAAGCAGCTGCAATCCAAACCACATGATTCATGCCCATGAATTCTACTAGGGAGGGGGAGCTAAATTCAGATGCCATCAGGAGGAAGAACTTACACTTCAGCCTTACACATCTGCACTGAGTATAGTGCCACTGCTGCACAATGGAGGACAAAGGTCCACTGCCACTTACTTCACGCCTGCTAGTTTATCTGAGACAAAGTAGTATTTGAGAACCATCAGACAAGACATGGTAAAGTGAGACAGGCAGGGGAACGAGCCAATGTAATCATGTAGCAAAGCCAGCCTTTTGCTCAGCAGGGACACACACCACGAGGTATGTGACTCTGACGTTCATACATACATCACAGGGTGCTTCTTGCTGCCAAATTAGCAACTCTGTATCAACTGTAGTAGCACATTTGAGCATCCCAAATTCCGCCTGTGAGCCTAATCTGTTTTCCTAGCCTGTTTCACTAGACGTAATCATTTATCAGAGCTCTTAGCACTCAATCCAATTATTTCAATGACTTGCACAGCCACCAGAAAAACAAAAACTAATAATAAATAAATGCCTGTACACAACTATTAACTTGACCAGAATTCTTAACAATATATAATTTTTTTGTTTTGTTTTTTTTAAATCACACACAGATGAGGAGAGGTAAGAAAGCTTTCCCTGGGCTCTTGTGAAGATGGGCAAAGGCATTCCTGTACTCTTCTCTGCAGGAGCAGGCTTTAAGAAACAGGAGATCATCTAAATCCAACCTCCCTGCCAACTAGACTCTGCTGCTCAAGGCCTCATCCAGCCTGATCTTGAATACCCCGAGGGAGGATGCAACCACAAGCTCCCCGGGCAGCCTGTTCCAGAGTGGCACCACCCTTGACCTGAAGGACTTCTTCCTAAGATCCAGTCTAATCCTACTCTCCCTCAGCTTCAAACCATTTCCCCTTGTCCTGTCTGTGGACACCTTTACGAAAAGTCCCTCTGCAGCCTTCCTGTGGGATCCCCTCTTCACGTACTGGAAGGCAGCTCTAAGATCCCCCAGAAGTCTTCTCTAGGCTGAACAAGCCCAGCTCCCTCTGACTGCCCTTATAGCAGAGGTGCTCCAGCCCTTGGATCATCTTTGTGGTCCTCCTCTGGAGCTGCTCCACCAGCTCTGTGTCCCTCTTACACTGGAGACACCAGAATTGGATGCAGCATTCAAGGTTGGGTCTCACAAGAGGTAAGTCACATTAAGTCACATGTCTGTGCATGATAGCTGCATTACACAATCATAGCAAGTACTACTTGTACTGCTTGCAAAAGCTAGTCACTTCTTCCCCCAAGAACAAGTAACAGAACATACTGTAGTGGAGAGGCCATTCATTATCTCTGCTGATACCCTGGCTAAAATTTTTGGGTAGCTTCACAGCAGAGAAATGAGGACCACACTTCACTTTTCCCCTGTGATGTCTACTTTCCAACCTCTGGTACACTAAGCAACCAAACCTCACACATTTTTTAAGCCAAGAAGCAGCATATAATGAACTTG
This sequence comes from Psilopogon haemacephalus, assembly GCA_013396835.1. Taxonomy (NCBI): domain Eukaryota; kingdom Metazoa; phylum Chordata; class Aves; order Piciformes; family Megalaimidae; genus Psilopogon; species Psilopogon haemacephalus. Next base: position 930,409 of record VWZI01005110.1, read on the forward strand.
CAGTCAGTGTTAAGATCAGTTTCCACAGTAGCCAGCCTTTCTCTTTTCACCTTGTTGACTTAAAACTCAGGTAAGATGACCATCCTGATTTTGAGGGTTTGATCCACAGAGGATAACCACAGGCTATTGCCAACACAGGGTTTAAGGTGCAATTCTGAAGATATTATTATTTCGACATCTAGAGACTAGTAGAAGTATTTCCTTGAACATTTGATGGTTTAAGTTTTATGATTGTTTTCCTTATGCATCCCTTTTGCATTTTTTGGTTATTAGAAAATAAGAGGTCCTGATATTAAGTTTCCCCAAATGGGAAAAGTGTTTCTGTTTAACTCAGGATACAGGCTTCACTGGGCAGATAAAAAAAAAAATCTTCTCAGACACTACTGGCAGCAACTACATCATCACTCAATACAGAGAAATGCAGAAAAATCAGCTGAGTTGATTTTGAAGTGGTGCGGATCAACCAGGAAAAAGTCTGATACAAATATGACACCAGAAATTCAATCTTTTGGAGAAATAGGTGAATGATGAGAAGTAAAATGGGCATCCTTTCTTGCTAGAGCAGCAGTACCAGGCAGCCACGACACCCTGACACCATAAGGAAAGTGACTTCTAGTAACAGAAGACGTGAGATAATGAAATTTTACTGAGCTGCAATGAAATATTCAGGTGCACAAAAGCAGTCGGTCAAGAAAAAAACACTTTGTAACTGATAGCTCACAGATGCAGACCCCAAATATAGAACAATCTCTAAAAATAAAATTAGTCATGTCCTGTCTCCATCTTGAAGACAGTTAAATTAATGGCAAAAGTTCACTTAAATCTTCATCACAAGGAAAAGCTTCTGAAAGACATTTGCATATGTATAGGAGTAGCACAGCATTATTAAACCTCAGATTGGATCTCCATATCCTAAAACTCACACCATCAAAATTCAAAGCTCATAAAACTTCAAAGTACAGGAAAACTTCTACAGATTCTTCTATCTTCAGTTATTTCAGGCCATATTATTTCTTCTAGTACACTTAAGACTGAAGTAAACAGTAATCAAATCATTACCCTGAGGTGTTTAAAAAGAATAAATTCAGGTTCTCATAACATGAGACAAAAGCACAGGAGCAATTTTGTTAGAGTACAAACAAGCATTTACCAAATAAAGAGCTATTTTTCTGAAAGTTAAGCTCTTGACAATGTAGAAGTCAGCACAACAACGTGACAATTTTCTGAAAGACAGCACCCACACATAAGGAATCAGCTATCAGAACATACACTTAATTAAAAAAGGATAACTTCAGAGCTCTCAAATATTAATGTAGTCAGACTCCAGTGTCCTGATGTGGATAGCTGGACAAAGGTCATCATCACACTATGCAACACTCCATTTTAAAATGCAACCACTTTCCTCTGGGTTTCATTTGGTGCAGTTATTAGGTGGGTTTTGTGGGGTAGGTTGGTTTTCATCAGGTTGAGGGGGTTGTTTTGGTTTTGATTGGTTGATTTGGTTTCTTTCCTTCAGTTGGGCTGTTTTGTTGTTGTTTGTTTAGGGATTTTTTTGTTTGTTTGTTGTTTTATTATTATTAATGTCTTAATTTGTTGTTTCTCCTAGTGACATCAACAAAAGAATATTTCAGATTACTGTGCTACAGGTAACAACATTCAAATCATTCAAAAATGTTTAAAGACCATCTCTAAACAACAACACAACCACCCACTTGAATGACTTGAAGGTGTTTCTGTGCCATTACCATTACATATTGATACCTGAGACTTCTATTCTGAAAGACTGACATCAATGAAAAAAACAGATTTTGTTGCTTCAAAGCTCTAGATAAAAATACCCAAGAAACTCCTCACAGCCCTGAAATGGGCTGCGCCTTGCATAATCAATCTTGAGCCTGTTCACATGGTTCTTACCTGTTCATCAACATAATCATCTATTCTTTTCTGGCATTCAAGCCATGCTTCAGCAACTTGACCCATTTCTTGTTCCAGTTGATGATACCTTTGCAGCAAGGTACTGTACATATCTTCACTACAGGAATCATGTGTTGTTCCAAGCCTAGAATTTCAAACAGACCTTGTTACAGCAGACATTTCAGTGACAAATCAAGCTTTTCAATTCTGCCAGCTGATAGAGTCTTGCTAGAGTGCAATTACTGATACACACGGGCCTACAGGGCTGCCTATACCCCAAATGTCAGTGTTTTCAGTAATTTTTCAAATATATCCAACAACTTCTAGTTCCAACAACAAGAAAAATGTGGGAAGTGCAACATTTCCAGAGCCTCTTCCCCATGAGCAACCAGAGCCGTGTTTATTCAAGGTCTGTTGCTCGATATATTTATGCTTCCAAATTCTATGGGCTAAACATACATATTGACTGTTTACTGAAGTGAAAAAATACAGCCAGAAGCTTGTTAACCAGACCTCTCATGATCAATGCTAAAAAGATTATTAGACAAGTTGGAGTTCCAGCTGGAGAAAGTGCTGTAGACTGAGGCAAGTGAGATAATTTGGTTACAGTCATCTGTTATCCTCAGAGCAGCATCAAGTTCACAACGTGGTTATGCCATTCACTGATGGCTGTCTGAAAGGAGCCCCAGAAACAGGACACAAATTTACTTCCCTTTTCCTATTACAATTTAGTACAGCAAATTCCTTTGAAGATCCATTAGAGCACATCCTGACAATGATTCTTAATAAGCAAACTCAGGAAACCTTGACTTAAGGCATAAAAAGACAACTTCACATCCTGTAATGTACTTTTAAAGCACACTGAATTGCTGTGACCTGTAAACTGACACGAATAAAGAGAAGCTCTGCCACATTTCTCCTACTCAGTTAACAGGAAACTGGTTGGCAATTAATTAAGCACAGAGGTCATGTGGTGAGTTAAAACAAGTACACAAAACAAAACTTCAGCATCTCCAAACTTGATATAATTTAGAAGCCTAGTTCCAGCAGTTCAATAAGGTTGCAGATTTCCATTGCAACAGGATGCAAACCCTGACCTAAGTACCACATTGTCCTGCTTGCCAAAGAGGTGAGCCTTCAATTTTCACATAGCAATTAAGTATAATGGCTGAGCAAACAGACAGCTCAGTAAGCATTAGGTTCCAGTCCTTAGCATGACTTTGCCAATAAGCTCCTGTTTGGTTTATTTTGTCGGCTTTGTCCAGAGCCTGCAACACAACCACTTCAGGAGAGTTCACAAGCAATTCTCCATGTTAAAAACTTGGCTCCTGGTAGAGTACAAAAAGCAGTTCAAAGGGATATGTTGACTTTAGGATACAACACTTTCTTCCCAGGATGTTGTAGTTAGGGACATGGTTTAGTGGTGATATGGCAGTGCTGGGGCAACAGTTGGACTTGATGATCTTAAAGATCTGTTCCAGCCAAAATAACTGCATTATTCTGTGACTCTGAGGTGACTGAGGGATACACTGCCAGTGGTACTGGGAAGTCAAACAGATCACTGGAAAATGTGAGATTGAACAACATGCTACTGAACAGAGCAACAGAATCACCTGTCAAAAGAGGAAGGAGAAAAGAGTGTGTGGGGGGGGAAAAGGCTTTCAGGGCTGTCAGTACCAACCCAGTTTCACATAAACCAATTAGAAAAGTTATTCTCAAGGAGCTTAGACTCTTTGCTGAGTGTGGTGACAATCAAGCTTTCTTGTCTTTCCTTGCTTTCCTTTCTAGCATTTACCAGCAAAAGAGTAACTTATCAAAAATGTCTTTATTCTCTGTAAGCAGCATCTCCCATGACAGGCATTATCAAACAGCTTTTGTATTCTGCAAAACCACCCAAGACAACACCTTTAAAACACACATACACAGAGCCTGAATGTTTGTATAGCAGAAAGGAGACACTGAAGTTCATATGAACTATCTCCATGACTGTACTGCAAAAATATTGGGAGTTAGGATAAAAAGTGAAATCTTTATGAATTAATATCTCTTCCCTAAAACACTCAACCACTTTGGAAGTACATAAATGACCAGCAGAGCAACCTTGCAAACTGAATATACATTCTAAAGCCTCAGGAAACAAGATACACCATCAATGGCTGAGGGAACTGGAGTTTTGCCTGGCTAAAAGGAGACCTCATTGCTCTCTACAACTCCCTTTAATGAAGTTGGAGCCATGTGGAAGTTTTCCCTAGTTTGACAGAACAAGAGGTAATGGGCTCAAATTGCAACAGGGGCAGTTTAGATTAAAAACTATTAAACATTTCTTTACTGAAAGTGTGCTCAGGCATTGGAAAAGGCTGCCCAGGGAGGTAGTTGAGTCACTGTCTTTAGAGATGTTTAAAAATCATGGAGAAAGGCACTTTGGGACATGGTGTAGTGGTGGCATCAGGCTGATGATCAGGTTCAATCTTAGAAGTCTTACTCATTCAAAATAATTCCACGATGTTATCAGACCTACAAGCATACAGCACAAAATTTTGTTTCCTCTGTCTCCTCCAATGAAAAGGCTTCAAATTAACTTCAAATTAAGTGGCTTGTGCAGTGTGGGAAGCATGAAGGCACTGAGGCTTTCATTCCCTTGTAGAGCTTTAAATGCAGTAGCAACATGTGATGACAAGAAAAAGCAGTCACACCATCACTGCCACAGGATGCTGCCATTTTACTAGGTAATTTAGAAGCAAGCAAATTAGAGCAGCAACTCTTCTGACAAGCAAGTTGTGACAGCAGGCTGCCTCATCAACAATGCTGTTGAAGACAAAGCCACAAGAACTTTTGACTTATTACACTGCAGAAGCAGCAGAGTTGGTTTTTTTTTTTTAAACACTCTGGTTGCAAACATCAGTTTTAATTTCTCCTTTAAATAACAAGAGCAAGGTTAAACTCTACCTTAGCTGTGACACCAGCGTTGGCAAGCTATTCTGTAGGAGTGGCTCAGAAAACACCAGGTTTTCAAACAGATGCTTATTGTGCAATTCCCATGTCACCTGAAATTTCTTCAAATGTTCATTTTCCTGTAATGAAAACCAACAAGAAATAAGGCAGAGTTTGGGAAAAAAAAAAAAAAAAAAGATTTCCAAGGCAAGAATTTTATTTCAAAATCTAGTTTCTCATCCACAGACTTGATTATCCAGATCAGATTTCATCCAGTTTTACTACCCAGAAACTGAGAATTTAAGTAATTAATCTATGACTTCAATAACTATAGCTTCAGGTTTTTCTAAATTGTGATGGATCTACTTGGGGAAAACCCACATGTGCACATCCATCCATTTGTCAGCTGAAAAACACTTCTAAGTTCCATTAAAAATCAGCTGAAGAGCAATCTTCTCCCAAGCACCTTGTTACAGACTTGGTAACTTAAAATCATCCAATGAACTGGAGATGGCAGTGACCTCATATCACACAAAAGTGATAAGCAGCACATAGCATGAACAACAGGAAAGCATCAGATATGCTCAGGTTTAATAGAAACATCTTCCTGCTTTGCAAATTCAATTTCACTAAGAGTCCTACCTCAGAAAGGGCACTTTGCTCCCCCTCCACTTCACATCCTGCTCATCTGTGGCTATCAGTCCTGTTATTTCCTATTTTTTCCCCTCTCTTTATAGATCTAGGCAGTCACTTCCAGTTTATTGGCAACAAACTCCAAATTTACCAGTTTATCCACTTGTTTGTTTTTTTTCCCCTCTTGCATAAACTTTACACAAAGAAAGCAATATCCAGGATAAGGACTTCAACAAAAGATGTCCAGGAAACAACAAAACAAGATTAATAACCTTCTCAGTCTTCAAATAGAATTACAGAACCTGTTTACTGTATTACTCACTCATGATGGACAGTTTCTCAAGAAGAGATTTTTTTTTAAGACTACTGAATCACATATATAATGGCTTGGGTGGGAAGGCTCCTTTAAAATCATCTAGTTTCAACTCTCCTGTCATGGGCAGGGTCATTTTCTACCTGACAATATAATCCCAATCTGATGTCACCACTGCTTGACCAAACAAGCATTTCAGAAAGAGTAAGAACTTTAGAAATAACTAACATAGCAGATGAATTCTGAGACAAGAAAACGTCTTACCAAGTAAAAAAACATTCTTGCTTACAAGAGAAAAGCACTGAAACAGTAAAAGTTACTGCTACACATAAAAGTTTGTGTCCTTTAAACATGGTTCTCAAGAGACCACTAAAGATCAGAGAAGCATTTCACACATTTTCAAAGGCAAGATCTAAAGTTGCATAGATCTGCTTAAAGATTACTGACAGAATAGGAGCCACACTCAGCATCCCACCCTTTTTTTCCCCCCACAAATGAAAGGTAAATTCAGCAATTCACATAAGAGATGCCTCATCTACATTTCTGAAGAATTCAATTTGCATTTTCAGAATCTCCCTCTCCAAGCATGCACACACACACAGAGAGTTTTACAGTTTACAAAACCCTGGATGATCCCACAAGAGTTCTGATGGCATCTGTCATACATTCATAGGATGGTTACATTTGGAAGGGGGCTTCAAGATCATCCAGTTTCAACCCCCTGCCACGGGCAGGAACAACTCCCACTACCACAGGTTGTTCAAGGCCTCATCCAACATGGCCTTGAACACTTCCAGAGAGGGGGCATCCACAACCTACACGGACAACCTGTTCCAGTGTCTCACCACCCTTACTCTAAAGAATTTCTTTCTAATACCCAGTCTAAATCTCTCCTCTTCCAGCTCAAAGCCATTGTCCCTCACTCTATCACTACAAGAAAGCCCCAGCTTTCTTCTGGGCTTCCTTCAGGTACTGGAAGGTTGCTCTGAGATCCCTCCTGGAGCCTTCTCTTCTCCAGGTTGAGCAGCCCCAGATCTTTCAACCTGTCCCCATAAAGCACATTCTTAATCCCTCTGCCCACCTTTGTGGCCCTCTTCTGGACCCAGGCCAGCAGCTCTGTGCCACTCTTATCCTGGGAGCACCCCAACTGGATGCAGCGCTGCAGGTGGGGTCTCAGCAGAGCAGAGGGGCAGAATCCCCTTCCTGCCCTGCTGCCCTCACTGCTTTGGCTGCAAGCCCAGCACACAGCTGCCTTCTGGGCTGCAAATGAGCATCGCTGACTTCTGGCAAGTTCAGCTCACGGTGAGTTTTTCCATCAAGTGACATCCCCAAGCTCTTCTCCTCAAGACCGCTTTTGAGCCACTCCTCGCCCAGCCTGGGTTTGCGCTAGCAAGAAGCGGCCTACTGTTATCTTTTTGGTCTTACCAGAGTAACTAGAAAGGCGCTGATTGTACATGCAGCCTGGCAGAGTGCACTGTACTCTTCAAGTAGCAGCGAGATGAACTGGTGTGCCTGTGGTGGCCCTTGTATTGCTAGCGTGGATGTCACCTTGGATCCCAGCGACAAGTGCCTGAGCAGCCGCACCTTCATCTCCAGCACGTATTCTCTAGCCTGCTGTTCCAGCCGCTGGTAAAGCTGATATGGATCTCTCTCACAAAGCCTGCATTTGCAGAACATTGGTGACCAAAAAAATGAAATAAAAACAAATTGAAAACTGTTGATTACACACATCCTATTTCTTATAAATATTGACCGTCAAAAAGAAAGAGTTGTTACAGTTCACAGAGCTACCTGACATCTAGGAGAACACAGTCCAGTTCCCTGCTTGCACACTGTGGAACTGAGCTCCTGTGTAACTTGCACCCCTGAGGAACAAATTTATTTCGGGCCTCAATATCTTATCTCAGCATGCAAGTACCAAGTTAATTTGCATACAACTTCACAGACATTTAGACCCTTCTGACTACTTCCTTACCAGCTTCTCAATGTTCTTAGATACAGTCCTAATATATGTCACAGCTGGAACAGCCAGAAGTAATCCCGACAGTCTCCAGGAAGGGCAGAGAAGTGCCTCAAGCCATTGGAAGAACTCAACTGTTTAGGCACTCCAAACATCTAACCAGACTGGACTTCATGACTGCTTAGTGGAACCCTTCCATTGTTTAGATGAACTGAAAGAAAACATTTTACAGTTCCCAAGATCTTAAGACACTCATACATGGAACTCCTTCTCAGCTTCATGTGGTTTCTTACCAAAGTTGCAGATCTTCTGTATGAGGATTTTTTTTTTTTGCACCTTCTATTAAAGCTGTGCAACTGCAAAGCAGAAGATTCACTGCCACAAGGAACATTGTTCAAAGCCACAGCACTAGGTTGTGGTCGTTGCAAAGGAGTGGTCTACCTTTTAAATTACTTTGTGTATCTAGACAAGGACCAGAATTTGGCACTTCTCTGCCTCAGGGAAGCACACTGACATTGAAGCTCCAGAACCACATTGCCCTCCATGCACTCACTCTATTCAACCACTCAGTACCTGCAAAACTTGACACTGCAAGACAAAGCTTCAAAAGAAGGCCAAGGGCTTCCTCCAAAGGACAGCATACAGCTGGCTAGGTCTAATACTCTCCTGGAAGCTAGACATGGGTTTGAAGAACCTCACACAAAAGAAAAGTGAACAGGGTGGCTACTTTGAAGCACATCATAGTGAAATTGCACTATCTGAAGTCCTATGCACAGAGTTAAAACACGTGCCTCAGGTTTTTGACAGTGTAAGAAGGTGGAGAAGGGGATTTAATAAACACTTATGAGTTAGATGAATTAAATTTGATATTATCTAGTCCCTGCTATTCCCTATTTACAAAATCAAGTGCTATCATATTGCCATAAAGTGCTCAAACATATAATAGGGACAGTACTTGGCAGCCATACTTGAAAACAAGACCAGTCTGCCTCTTGCCAGCTGTGTCTAAAAGAGCTGAGCATGGAATGAGGAATTTCTGACTTTTAGACATAGACCATGTAGACCATAGACTTTTAAACTTGGCCAGAGCATACCATTTGGTATGCTTCCTAGATGGTTAGGCTGGTTGGTTTTTCTTTTCATGCTTTGAATACCTACATTTACTAGCATTGTTAAAAAAATTTTTGCATGACATGAGCACCCAGACAGGACACACTGCTGTCTGCTCAAACACAGTACCCTCATTTTATTTCATACTTTGGAGATTTTAAGGAACTCAAGTTAAAAAATAATCACATTGACAGAAAAGGTTTTCTCCTTTGAGATTTTGTTTCTGCCTTTGCATCTCAACAATTTTTCTCAGTAGCGAGCTGTAGAGAAACCAGAGTTCTTGAGTACATAAGAAAGGTACACAGTATGTGTGCCAGTTTCCAATGTCATTCCATTAAAAAGAAACTGTATAGAAATCAATGTGATTTATCTGTGATTTGCTTTTAACTACCTACCCACTAAGCAACATCTGAGCATCTTTGATTTCAAAACCTATGTTGCATGTTTTGATCCCTTAAATAAAGTGTGACTGAAAGAGAGGCATTTCGTATTATTCTGTATTTACACAACTCATGTTCCAATCCAAACACTCAGTTTTAAGTGCAATAAGCTTAGTTAAGTATCTATACAGGTTGATTTAGCAGTGTAGCTGTAGAAAAAGCAGTACTAGATGACTGTATAGTAATTTAGAAATTTCTTTACCTCACCAGAATTTAGCTTCAAATAAAATTTCCACTCAAGAACTACACTTTGTCAGACCTTAGTATACTAAGTGCATACAGAACCAACTGTTCCTTGGCCATACATTCAGTTAGACAGAAACTGAGATGAACCTCCTAGAACACTTCAAGGACAGCCATGTTATACTAATAAGGAAAAAATCCACAACTCAGGGTCTCCTCAAGCACATAGAAACTTCACACATAGAAAGACTAAAGAAAATTCAACTTCTGAATTGAGCAAGGAATTTTCAGAGTAACTTTTTTTTTTTTTTTTTGGTGAAGAGTATAGTTGCTGGAATTAGAGCAAGATGCAAACACTGTAACAGCACAGGTTAGTTCCACAAAGATCCAATGCATGGTAATTAAGCAGTGTCCTAATCATCATCATCTCAAGGCGTTTCTAAGAATAATATTTTGAGACCCTTCCGTAATTATACATCAATATTCCTCTTGCCAACTTCCCAGAACTAGAGAATATATTCAATCTAGCATTTAAAAATCCTGAATGAAAAAACTGACTATTTTGACTTCTCATTCCTGTGGAGAAACAATGGCTCCCAGGAACCAGACTTACAGATGGTAAATGTCTTACTACAAAGCAATACTCCGAACTACTCAAAAGCTGATTTTAAGAATATCCTTAGAAATTAACAGATAGATTTCAGAGTGCCATACCTGTCCACCAGCTCTTTCATTCCTTCTTTATCTGGTACTAAAGACTGGTCTTGGTCATCTGCCAAAGGGGTCCCAGCTTGGCGATAAATACACCGAACCATGTACCTTACTTCTGACCAGTAATTTTGAAGCTGCTGAGGTTCACGCTCAGGCTCTGTTGAATTTTCCCTGCAAATAATGACAAAAATAATCAACTCCATCTGTACATTCCATATGTGTAGTGATTCCTGCTTTCTTAATGCTTGGACTCTCTCTTAAAGGTATCTTCCAATCAAAACGATTCTTAGATGCTCTTTGGAGAAAAAAGACAGTCTAGAAAAACAATATATATCTGAAAAATACCTAAAATAAAGTATAAGGCTAGATACAAGCTACCATCTACAAGTTACTTTTTCTGTCAGCCTGTTTGAAGAGTTTAAGCACAGAGACCAACAAGAAAGCTACAACACTGCAAACACAGCCTGATCACTGGCACCACGCTGCTGAGTTTGAAGTCATTCCTTACCTGCGTTCATTACAGGCCTCACAGTTGCATGCTATGTCTGCAGGAGAGGAATTGCTAAGATCTGCAGCAGGCACTGTCTGTGCACCCACAGTTATTCTTCCTCCTCCTCCTACAGATTCCTGTTGTGATCCACTGTTTCCAAGAGGCATGTGCAAAAAGAAATCTTGGGTCTGGAAGGGAAAAAAAAACAAACAACAGCAAAACAAACAGGTAGCTTTTGGTTTGTAAGGTAGAAGTGGGAAGCGTTGATAAGCAAACATTAATGTGGCTGTTCCTAATGCTGAAGGGATGTTGGGAGGGCACTCAACCAGGCACAAATAATTTCCCTACAAAAAGACTAATAAATGCAAGATATGGAGTGAGGAAAATATTCATTTTTAATAATGTAAGTGTATTGGTTATGATTATCACTTTGATGCACTCCAGCATCAACAACAGACCAAGCTGAAGGAAGGCTTGCTTCGTCCAGGATTAATCATAAACTAGCAATAATTCTTCAGACTCTATTTGACAGAGTCTTTTACTTTTGTAGTTCAAGCCCTTCCATCAAAAAGGCAAAATCTCCTTGTTTCTAACAGCAAGGCATTCTACTTGATAGTCATGGATGTTTGAAAGCTGCTGTCATCGGCAATGGATGCTCACTCCTGCACAGTGCTAGCAGATGACACAAACCTCTCTCTCAAGGCTGCTCTGGTTTCTCTCCCTTCTCTCTGTCCCAGCCCCAGTATGTATCATGCTTCCCTCCTGCATCCTCCCCAGATTGCCACTAGCTTTCTGTGGCACCACACAGTGTAATGATTCAAGCCACATTGGTATAATAGAAGAAACAGAATTTAAGTAAAAAGCAAAAGGACAAAGTATGAGATCCACTAAATTGAAAGGGCAAAAACCAAGCAAGGCACAAATCCAAATCTTGCTCTTCTCAAAAATCCAAAACTGTGACACAGAACTCCTCATTTCTGGAACAACTCGCCTGCTCAGTTTAGCTCATAGCAAGAGTAACTCCCAATCTCCTAAAACACTGGCAAAGCATTCCCAGCGTAAGTGGTTCCAAAGCACAAAGTAGCCACCGGCCCTTAAGAACCCATCATCTGCCTACTGAAGTGAAGTACTTCCACTTACCACAAGAGTCTGCTCTATTGTAGCATGCCTTTCCTCCTTCTCCACTGTTCGTCGGCAGTCTGGACACACCCAGAGCGGAAGGTGCAGCATGTTGTTGGCTTTCGGAGAGGTGGAAAGAGCTGTTTTGCTAGAGTTTTTTATCCCGCTCTCGGGAAGCGAAGCATCTTTCCGCTCACTTCTACAAAGAAGACAATGCTCGCCTGTTGTATACGGTGCCCTTTGGCCCAAGCCAAAGGTAAAGGGTGTCTACGAATAAATGTTTTGATAAATAACTAGTTATTCACAGAGTATGTCCCAGAAAAGCTTATCCTCAGACGTATCCAAAAAAATACACATATCTTGACAGTCATTATTTACTGGTGAATACATGGAGCGTCCTGACATCATAGAATCATAGAACGGTTTAGACCGGAAAAGACCTCAAAGATCATCCAGTTCCAACCTCCCTGTGCCATAGGCAGGGACACCTCCCACTAGATCAGGTTGCTCAAGACCTCATCCAGCCTGGCCTTGAACACATCCAGGGAGGGAGCAGACACAACCTCCCTGGGCAACCTGTGCCAGTGTCTCACCACCCTCACTGTGAAGAATTTCTTCCTAACATCCCGTTCAAATCTCCCCTCCATCGATTTGAACCCATTCCCTCTCATCCTGGCATCACAAGACCTTGTGAACAGTCCCTCCCCAGCTCTCCTGTAGGCCCCCCTCAGATACTGGTAGGCTGCTATAAGGTCTCCTCAAAGCCTTCTCTTCTCCAGGCTGAAAAGCCCCAACTCTTTCAGCCTGTCCTCATAGCAGAGGTGCTGCAGCCCTCTGATCATCTTTGTGGCCCTCCTCTGGACTCTCTCCAACAGTTTTATGTCCTTCCTATGCTGAGGGCTCCAGAACTGCACACAGACACAGAAATCTTAATATCTGTGTGGTAAATAATTCTGGTGATCAATATATTGCCACTTCGTAAGTCATGTTTTCAGGGAATGTCCACTGCAGCCTCCCCTTATAAAATAATTCAGCCTAGATGCACATCCATTAAGCCAAATGCAGTACTAATGCCTAAACACCCTGCATGAAGATCACAGCTGCACATCCCCTCAGCACTCAAAGTTTCTCAGTGCAAATAAGTAGATAAAGCAAAAGGGGACAGCACAATTCTTTTAACTTTTTCATTCTTACAGATAAAAAGGAAAAGAACTGAGCTTTGAAGTTCTGTGTCACCTCCTTTCTTTAACACTAACTGAAAAATAAGGCATTTTCAGCCAAACTTGTTTAAAAAAAAGCTTAACTCAATTCTAACAAAACCCCAAAGGCCTTAAAATAGACTATCAGCTACTGAATCAAGTGGACTGGTAACTTGAAGAGAGGGGCAGCTTAAAAGCTCATCTCCCTTCCCAGATGCTGCAGTGCATAAAAATATGGTTCAGCCATAGGATGCTGATTAATTCACCAAGACTGATATCCAGAAACACATCAAACGGCCCAAGGCAAACAGAACCCAGCTTTACAAGACAGAGGCCAAATTCTAAGGAATGGAACAAAACATCTTGTAATTGCAAAATGACAGATTTGGCTGTGCTACTGGCTCTGCCTTAGGTAGCAATATCTCCTACAGAAGCCTAAAAGCAGCTAGTTAAAGAAGAGGCATATTTTAAGTCACTTACTCAATCGCTCCTCCAGATACTGCTTCAACCTTGATACTATTAAAAATCCTGCTTTGACAATCTTGTAGGGTTAAACTGCACAAGCACAGGATAAAAGTTCTTCAGGGCAAAGGACTAGTTCAAGCTATAATAGAACTCACAAACTGCCATCTTCACAGCAACAACAAATCAGTTCCCTGTTGCTGACATCTAAAGAAAAATAGCTCAACATTATAAACTCTGAGTTTTCTGTTCTTTGCATTAATAAAACTGACAGACTCAGTGATACAGAAAGGCAAAGTGATAATTCTAGACAAAGACAGATTGAACTCATCTCCATGAGTACTCTCATATGTTTCCAAGGTTCAGAAGAAAAGTAAGTTAATAGTTTAAGTAACACCAGTTAATCTCTCCACTCCTGGGTGACACTTCATGAATTCACACCTAAGCACTAAGGAAAGAAAAAAAAAAAACCACAATTTCTCCAAGTATTTACCGTAGGTTTTCAGGAAATTTTCTCTTGAGGGAAGGCTCTGCCTCTTGGAATGCTAGGACCAATCATCCCCTCACTGACTCTACAAGCATGAACAGATTTCTCAAGCTAGACACTCCTGTCCTCAGCTGCTGATCTTATTAATGCCTAAACACCCTGCATACATGACATCATGGCTGCTCATCCCCTTAGCCCTCAAATTTTACTTGCTAAAATAATTTTTTTGGAAACTGGATTAAGTCTCTGTTGGAATGACAAAGAGATTCTTATAGCAAATCCTTATGGACACCTTCCAACCAATAGGAAAACCAACAAATGTAAAGGTTCAGAAGTTAAGACAGCCTGAAATTTACTCTTTCACAGAGGTCATGGCAAACACATCCTAGCCATGCTGCTTCTGAAAGTCAAGATTCATGTAACTTGCTTAAAAGATGCACCATGATGATTAAAGAAGCAATGGCAAATAGAGCAGGAGCAACAAGCTCACTTCTGGCCAACTCAAAGACTCAGTAAAACTCCACCCATCTCCCTACTGGACCCATATTTACAAGGGATTTGAAGTTCAAATAAAAATCACTTGCTTCCTAGAGTACAAGGCAGAACAACTGCTAAGAAAGGAAGTTTCTCAGCATTTTATTTCTAACAAAACTGACAATTAGAATCTTGGCAAAATCCAGTCCATAAGCATCTCAGACTACCCTCATGACTCTGTCATACTCAAATGAAGCTATGAATTGCAGTTTCTTGGTTCTTTAGAAGATGATGAATGCAGGGACTGTACATGTGACCATTTCAACAGCAGCAACAAACTCCTCCTGGATTAGTTGAGCTTGGAATTAGGTCACATATACATTGCTGTGTGCCTTCAGTGTAATCAGAGGGTACATTTAGAGAAAAGAAAGATAGTTTTCCACTACACAAGCTTGCAAAAAATGTGATACATCTCTTCAAGAAAACACCCAGCCCCACTTCCTCTCTGAAACATGTTCAGATGTAACATTCATAAATGAAAGCTGTAAGTAGGACAAGCCAGAACAGAAATAACTGCATCACTGCTATGTATTTAGATTTATATCCAAGAATAGCTTTATTACCATAGAACTGCATAGACTGGGTTTTTCATATCTAGGGCCAATTTCAAGCTTACTATAATAACACAATTCTAGTTTAGAAATAGTAGCTTCCACTGCTTTTTAAAGCTTGAATAGTAAAGGCATCATAAAGTGAGTTCAGTTAGCCAAGTCCAAATCTCAAACACAAGTCTTTTTCAAGAGTTTTCTCTAGTATGTTTAATATCCTCTCCCTTTGGTGAAGGCTATCACAAACGCTCACAGAATTTGGTTGTACATACCTGAGAAACACCTGTGAACTCTGATCCAGAACTGTCTGTAAACTGGGTACCATTGAGTGAAACCTGGAAAAAAAAAATCAAGCCTGTTGATTACAAGGGCTGAGTTGAATACCGAAAAAGCAATAACAAAATTCAACAACGAAACCTTCCCCTGTACCTGAGGGTTGATAAAACAGCTTTTAAAACTCCAATGATTATTTGACTATAGAATTGGAAAGTCTCTTTTGTCACATTAGTTGTACAGGTGCAAAAGTTTTCCATTTTAGCACTATGAATGTTTTATTGGCAAGCCTGAGATGGAAGAACTGATAGAAGAAAAAAGTTGTACACAAAATGACATCTTTCCTTCTGCGTTTGATTGTTTGCATTTAGCTTTTAAGCTTCCATTGTGAATCAAGACAATTACCAAAGACTCTTGCTGTTTGGAAGCTAGACACAATGCTGCTTAGAAAAATACACAGTGGTAACCAAGAAAACTCTTCTGCAGCAAGCCTCCAAATGGCATTGAGCTAATCCTGCCTCTGGTTATAATTCTGGCAGAAACTTGTCAGAGATCCCCTCTATACCTTATACCTCCACTAGTGTTATGAGACTGGGACAGATACAGTGAAGTGCCTTTCCCAAACCCCAAATGCTTTTATGCAGCATTATTTGAGGATGCCAAAACAAAGAATAAATTTTGGTCACTGACTTGAATTTGAAGATCAACCTGATGTAAAGAGAGGAAATTATGTCAGTCAATTGTTTCATTTATTTTCTCTCCTCTTGAGCACTGGCTTATCTGGTGGAGTCAACGCCCCTGGAGGTGTTCAAGAAAGGACTGGATGGAACACTTAGTGCCACTGGATAGGGTGATAGGTTGGACTGGATGACCTTGGAGGTCTCTTCCAACCCGGCTGATTCTATTCTATTCTAAATAATCTCTTGAATTTCAGATAGAGCTTACCTCATACCTCAGCTCCACCTTCCACACGTTATTGCTAATCCCCTTCTGCTCCCCAGTTTTCCACCTACTATTGCCTCACACATTTCTAAGACCACTCAGGAGCTACCACAAACCCTGCAGTGTTTAATGCAGTAACTTCCACATCTGTGTGTTGGATTTGCAGAATTTAGTCAACGTTTTTACACTGCTACCAAATTGGAAACTCAGACTGGAGTATACAAAAGAGCATCCTTCAGTCTTACACATCCACACAATTGCAGAAAGATTACTCTAGAAGTTGCTGCCTTCAGACAGATTTTTCAAAAGTAGAGAATTTACTGAATAAATCAATCTTCAAATCACTACTACAGCAAAAGCAACTAAGATATCACACAACCTCACTTACATAGCCCATGCTAACTTTCAAAAGCAGGTAGTTAAGAAAAAAAACAAATCCATGTAGTGGTTTGAGAGGATCCAAGTTATTCCAGGCTCCCTGAGAACACTACAGAGACCAAGACCCATCCCAGGGGCTGAACTTCGTTGCTCCCAGATATCATAATTGTGTTATTCAAATCCCATAATCCTGCAAACATTTTAAAAGTAAGCAGCAAGGTCAATTTGCTGTTTTCTCCCTTTTCCTTTCAGCTCTGCAGAGGGATCCTTATCTGGGTAACTATGTAAGCCTACCCTGTGGGCTGCAGCCTTCAAGGCCGTGGGCTGAGTGAATCTGGCCTGCTTGGGACCTAACTGGGAGAGAATGGGGGATGGGAGAAAATGAGCACTGGGGTTTTGGTGGTTTTGACTGGCTTAAGGGAAAGGTTTTGGAGGAATTATCATGTATCCTGTATCTGTATTAGGTGTTAAGGATTCATGTATTTCACAGAATTAACTAGGTTGGAAAAGGCCTTCAAGATCATTGAGTCCAACCCATTGCCTAACACCTTCTCATTAACTAAATATAACCTTTCTGTATTTTCTTCTCCAATTCAGTGAGAGCATTCTTCCTTTACAGCCCTTCTTCTTTAAAAGTGAAGTAGAATAATCCAGGTCTGTCACGCTCTTAAACAAAAAACTAAAACAATCCCTCATATGTGAAGGGAAGCATCTCAGATCTAAAACTACAGAAGTAAAAAATTTGACACAGAGTAAGTTCCCTATTTTCATTCAGACTCTTTCCAATGAAGGGAAAAAAGGTATTTTGAATAAAAACAAGAACAAAACCAAACACCTTCTTCACCAAGAAATCCACTAATTAGTGGCAGGCGTTCAAGAAGAGATCAGTCGCTAAGAAAGTTTAGAACAAACTCATTTGCAGAAAAAAAAAAAAAAATCTTTTTTTTGGTGAAAATCAACTTCCTTTATATTCAAGACAGTGCTGAAAAGCTTGAGCTGCCACATGTAGATGCGTAGGTGGTCACTGACCAAGCTAAAGGCAGGCAAAAGTGTTCAAAAAGCAAAGATAATAACAGTGGGAGGTTTCTTTTATTCCTTAAGGGTCATAGGACGCCAAGACAAAATACTGAACATCAGGAGCGACTACTTCATGGAAGCAGTTGTCATGCTACTAACAAAAGACATCTCTTTATCCCAAGCACAATTTGGTTTAAAATATTAGTGTAAGCCCCCCAAAATGTAAGCTCCCCCTGGTGCAAGGACACCTCATACACCACTGCTAAGAATTTAGTAATGGCCTAAAGATTTGTAGGATGAACTAACACCAAGGAGCTTAAAGAAAGGAATGAGACTAACAGGAGAAAACTTAACCATTACAAATTCATGGAATCAAGTAATTTTTTTTGATTGGAGAAGACCTAAGACTGAGTGCAACCATCAACTCAACACCACCACAGCCATTGAATCATGTCCCCAGGTACCTTGTCCACACATTTCTTAAACACCACCAGGGATGGTGACTCCACCACCTCCCTGGGCAGTCTGTTCCAATGCCTGACCACTCTTGCAGCAAAGAATTTTCTCCTAATATCCGACCTAAACCTTTCCTGGCACAATTTCAAGCCATTTCAATTACATGTCTGTAGGCAATGAGATGCAACACATTGTATGTGAGGTTTAAAGCAAAACAAAAATTACAGAAGGGACGTAAGTGGGGGTGAATCATGTCATAATGGGCAAGGAAAGGAGATGGCTGAATGACATTTAGAGAAAACATGAGAAAAATTTTGTAGAAGTTGGACAAATGAAGCTCAAACAATAGCAAGCTAAAAACAGAAAACTAAAAACTACAATGAGACAGGCTCACAAATCATTTTGGGAAGAAAGGAAAAATCAGCACAAAAACTACAACTGAATCTTTTTTCAAGGCACATGAGGAGCAGCAAGTAACGTGTCAGGAATTACAAGGGTAATGAAAGTAGACAAATAAATGCATTAAAAATACTCAGAGCAGCTAAGGCCACGACAGAGACACCAGATTTATTTCTTGCACCTTCATGTTCACTACAGGGAAATGTAATACACACTCCACAAAGTAACTTTTCACTGGGAGAGTATCTTTAGAGGAACTGCGTCAATGCAATGCACTGCTAAAAAAAAAGAGAAACAGTATGCAGCAAATGGACAACTCAAGAATTAGCAAACCAAGGGCAGATGACGTTTAGCCAATGGTCCCAAAGAAGCTCAAGGTTGTTAGAGTTCCACTAATACTTTCAGTATGTTAATGCTGGCTTTATTCTTCTCCAGTACCAGAGGGGCAGAAGATGATTATTCCCCCTCAATTTATTCATGAAGCTTTTCAAAGAAGCTCTAGGAAACTGCAGTTATCCAAAGTCTGTAGCAGAAAAGTGCCTGAGATGACAAAGTGAACCACTAGTACTACATACTTTGTGCTACTGAAGAGACTGGAGAATGGCAGAAGGACCATATAAGATCCAGTTACTGAGCCATATGTTGACAGACAGAATCCTGTATGCAGAGATTTGAAGTAGAAGTGACAAGCTACACAGCTGTCACTTCTGGACAATCCTAACTTTTTTGGTTCAAATTAAACAAAATTCAGGTTTACAGTTCTGAATATGCTTTTTAGTGATCTGAAAGTTTCATGTCTGAAAAACTTAATTCATGAACGTGCCAGAAGAAAGGCTGGGGTGGATCAGGAAGATGGCAATCTCTGCATGCACTATACACCCTAATGGAAAGCTGGGGGAAATACATAAACAATCTTACTGCTGCTGTCACACTAACTCCATCTCTCCAAAACATTAATTTTCTGGAACAAAAGGAATATGCCCTCTTGGCTCAGTACAGTTTCTACCAGAAAGTAATGGGAGAGAATCACAGAATTGTTCAGGTTATAAGGGGCCTTCAAAATCATCTAGTTCCAACCTCTCTGCCACGGGCAAGGACACCTCCTACACCACTGCTCCAGGTCCCATCCAACCTGCTGTTGAACACTGCCAGGCTTGGAGCTTCCACAACTTCTCAGGGCAACCTCTTCCAATGCCTCACCACCCTCACGGGGAAGAATTTCTTTCTTATATCTAATTTGAGCTGCTTCCAGCTTGAAGCTAAAAATCATAGCCTAAGCAACAGTCCTTGATTTCACCTGAACCACCTTGAAGAACCAGTTGAGCGATCAGAACATAAGCACTCCAAGACTGCCATAATTTGCTCTAATACCCTGTCACTATCAAAACCAGACCTTTAGTGGGCTGAGTGACATGTTATTAGACAACACACCCCCATCCTCCTCACAGATGAAGCCCAGTGAAGTCACACAAACATCAAGAAAGTGAGAGTGATGCAATGTCTCGGGAGAGCTTAGCAAAAGACAAGCACAGGAAGAAATTAAAGTGTGACTCATCATCAATGAACCCTCAACAGTTCAGAAACGTGATGCTCAGAAGTGCAGGATTTAATCAAATTTCTCCTGGGGGGAAATGGCTAGAAAATATTGCACTGATTTTCTCAGGCACATTAGGAGAGTTATAGACTAGACAAAAAAAAAAAAAAAAAAAGAGTTACCAAGAGATGATTCAAGGCACATTTTATTCTACAAAGTCCTGACATAGCTACTTGATTTAATTCCCCTATTTTTATAGAAGGAGAGGAAAATTAAATTTGTTGAATCAGAAAGAACAGGTTTTCTCTAAGTGACTGAGTAACGTTAAACAGAGGTACTGCACTTAACCCTGGCTGCCACCCCCACATCTCATCTTGGCTCTGCCACTTGCTCTTTTGCCTACACTCTTGATGCCAGAACCCATGTGGCACAGATGTTGTGTGCTAAGCATTCTCTCAGTCACTGCCCGTCAGTGAGCAAACCATGACTCTGCTCTGCAGCTTCACAGAGCAGCTCAGCCTTGCCTCCCACCCCTGGCACCCAGTGCTGTCTGGGAGGCTCACTGGTGAAGATCCCCCTTTCAGCAGCCTGGGTGAAAGCTCTGCCTTGGGTGCTCTCCAGTTGCAGGCTGAGCTGTTTCTCTCCTTCCCAAGCACAGCTAAATTGGTCACAAAACTGCTGCTAGCAGATGAGTGATGCTTTCAAAATCCTAAGTGATTTGCAGATATCAAGAAAGATTTCTTTATGTCTTCACTTCAAGAGACAGGAAACTACCTGATTACAGTCAGTGAAAATTTCAGGTCCTGATTAGGGTTAAGGATAAGCCATTATAAATCAGGGAAGAGAATTATGATAAATGTATGAAAGTAAGGTTCCATAGTTAGCAAAAAAAAAAAAAAAACAACTCCTCATGTAGGACTTCTCTGGACTGGTAAGATGTGGAAAGGCACACAGGAGGAGGATGATGCTACAGAAGCACTGGGGTTCTTCATTTATCTAGTCCCACACACTGTCAAAGAACAGCATGCTGCCCACATCTCTAGCACAGAAAGGTTTGGGAGTTTGTCTGCTTTAAACGTTACTTCTCAACATTGTCAGTACTAACTAAAGCCTCTACAGTAACATCAGCCTCTGCAGAAGGCGTATTACAGCACTGAAATGTAAAAACTAGCAGTAAGCTATCCACACTTATCCTTTCCTTAATCACTTTATAAATCCACATTATACCTAGTTAATACCTGGTACTGCCCAATTTTTCAGAGAAAGAACAACCTGAAACAGACCTGCTTGGCAGTGTCATCATCTCGCCTGTCTTCATGACATCTCAACATTCTGATTATTTTCCATCTGCCATATATTAAGAAATCCACAGACATTTTTAAGGCATTGGAAGCACCCATCCAAAAGCCTCAGCAATGTCCTGTATGGCTTCTCACAGAAAAGGTTGTCTTAGGTACAGCCTTGACAGAAACTGACAGAAACTCCACCATCAAAACACCATAAGCCCTGCAAAGTATGAACCACTGGAAAAGCATTAACAAAGCACATGACTACATCACAGAATGGCAGGGATTGGAAGAGACCTCTAGAGATTGAGTCTATCTCCCTCGTCAAAGCAGAATCACCTAAGGCAAGTCACATGGGAACGTACCCAGTTGGGTCTTGAACGTCTCTAAAGAAGTAGAGTCCCCACTCTACAAAATACTAAGTATCTCATCATTTCTTCATGAAAGGAGTTCCTGTTAAAGATGGTCTAACACTGGAAGAAATGGTCCAGGGAGGTCTTGGAACCAGATGACTGATCTCACAGAACTATATTCAGGAACCCTTTCAGAGAGGATGACCAGGTTACTAGTGCAGCTATATTTATGGTCAATATCAAGAAGGTCAAGAAGTGTAGAAGTGTCCTTCGACAAAGCCTGCCTGGGTCTGCTGCATCCATCAAAGGGAAGCTAGGCTGGTCCAAGGTGACTGATGGTCCCTGTCCATGGTCATAAAAGTCTGACACCAAAGTGGCAGGTGAACAGGAAAGCCTTCCAATAGAAGTCTAAAGATTTCTTATTTGTCACTGCTGACTAATCCCCAGAAGTCCTGGAATCTTTGCAGTGAGAGGACACATCCTTTCAGAAAAGCATAATAAAGTGGTCTTTGAAAAAAAAGGAGATTAAGAGTTTTCCTCCTAGCACTACAGTACAGAAAATACAAAATCCCCATGCCCAATAAAAGGCAGAAAAACCATCAGCAACATCAACACATTCCCAGCACAGCAACATTCAAAAAACCCAAGCAGTTCTCAGGCTTCGTCATGACTTGATTTAAAAACACTCTCTTGAAATCAGTTATACAAGTTTTAATTCCAAAGAGCCTTTAAGCACTGCCTTGCAAATCAGTAAATGTTTCATTTGCACAGTTAAAAGTCTGGAGATTCCTACTTCCAAATAGTTCGGTGTGGTGCAGCACTTGCCTTATGGGTGGGAGGACAGGATGTATTGTGAATGAAGATCACCACATAGCTGTATTAATTCTAAACATGAAAAGTGGACAAACCACCACAGTACCCTCCCTGATTTAGAAGCAGGAGTGTGGTACTTGAGAATCTTATGTTATAAGCATCCCTGTTTTCACTGTGACAGTAACACATCTCTAGTGACACTGAGCAGAAGGCAGAGATAGTAACGCACAGTTGCTTGCCAGGGAGTCTCAGTATGAGAGACACTGACAGAAAGTGATTATTGATTAGCTGCAAACTCACCAACAAAGAGACTGGTGAAGGTTTCCTACACAGAAAAATCTTTGTTTTCAATTAAGATGCCAAAATGCCAAACAGAAACCAGAGGAAGCAAAGAAAGGGTGATAACAATTAAAAACTAAATACCCATATTAAGGCAGCCAACACCTGATCTGGCCAATTGATTAATTTTGCAGCCCACTGATCCATTCTACCAAGCACATTACTCTGGGCATTAACACTAGCCTAAGCCTCTCCCAGCCCAGCCCCAGCCTGCCCAGTGTGGTCCACACTCCTCAGACTGGAAAACTTTTCCATGAAGAAACACACATCCATAAACACATCAGTGATGCAAGAAATCAGTCCCTTGGTACTCCTCTGAAAGCATCAATTACCTGGTATAGAGAAAAGTGAAGGCTGCAGAAGAAGCAGCATTCCAAGGACTGTCACAAAGCTCTTGTGACTCTCTTGATATCCCACACTTGAAATACAAAACCTGAATATTACTCAAGAATACCTGATAAACTACCTTTTAGGTCTCAAAGAATTAATAGGAAAAAGAGAAGTTGCCAGAAGTTGAGCAAAAGCCAAGAGTAAAGCATTAGTGAGGAAGATGGCAGAGGCTCCAGCTGGCAGAAAGCACTGCACATCAATACAGCTGAGGTGACAGCTCAGCCCTTACTGAGGCTGCTACCTGATGCACAGCACATTTGTGTTCAATAGCTTTCATCCTTAACAGAAATCATTATCACAGAGACCTCAGCCAAATAGATAACCTTACCATACTGCTGGAAGTAAAACTAAGCCAGAATTCCAGTCTACAGCCAATGAACTAAGCATGAAATACTGCACACTCCACTCACACAGAAGTTTGTAGAAGCAGATTTGCTACAGAACACCACATTAGCTGTGAGATCAATCAACCTACAATGATCATAGAGTCAGAGAATGCTAGGGGTTGGAAGAGATCTCCAGAGATCAAGTCTAACCCCCTGCAAAACAGGTCACACAGGAATGCATCTAGGTGTGTTTAAGGTCTCCAGAGGAGACTCCAAAATCTCTCTAGACTTCCTGTTCCAGTGCTCTGTCACACTCACACACACCCTCTCATACCGAAGTGGAACTTCCTGTGACTGAGTTTATGCCCACTGCTTCTTGCCCTATCACTGGATATCACTGGAAAGAGACTGGCACTGTCCTCCTGACAGTATACCCTTCATGTACTTGCAGACACTGCTAAGGTCCCCAACAGCACGCAACTCAAACTGATCCATGCACACTCTTGTGCATATGCATAGGGGCAAGCTGGAAATCTTGGGACTGTAAAGCACATCAGCCCACCAGGTCACACTGACTCCAGCATGCTTAGCCACAGGAAATTGTACTCAAGGGCTAACTAAATAACCTAGGAAGGGGAAAGAAGGAAGATAAATGAAGCTGGTATTACGAAATGCTAATTCATCAAACTTGAGAATTGACACTCATTTTCTGTCTAAAGACAGGAAAATGCCCAAAAAGTATTGCCAGCATTGAGATTAGTTACAAGCTCAAATATTCAACAAGGCTATTGTTCAGCAGGTCTTTCATTTGGTACTCCAAAAGGGAAGCACCTCTGCTATGAAGACAGGCTGGGAGTTGGGGTTATCCAGCCTGAAGACGGCTCTGGTGAGACCTCAAGCAGCCTTTGAGGATTTGAAGGAGTTACAGGAGCGCTGGGAGGGATTTCTGACAAAGGCATTGACTGATAGGACAAGGGATGATGGCTTCAGCCTGGAAAAAGCTGAATTGACATGAGGAAGAAATTCTTCCTCGTGGGAGTGCTGAGACACTTGAATAGGCTGCCTGGAGAAGCTGTGGAGGCCCCAAGGCTGGCAGTACTCAAAGCCAGGCTGGATGCTGCCTTAAGCAACCCGGTCTAACGGTAAGTGTCCCTGCCCATGGCAGAGGGGTTGGAACTAGAAGGTCTTTAAAGTTCCTTCCAACCCAACCCATTCTATGATCCCATGATTTTACTTCATATATTAGGAAGAATCTATTATGATAAATCTATTAGAAGTTTGTAAGAGTTGGCAGTCATCATATTCATCTAAAATTAGGTAGTTGCCAAGAAAGCATCCCCACAAAATTCTTACAGGCAAAATGGTTTCTATTCCTTTTTTGCCTTGTGGAAAACAGTTGGAGCTATGCCAGGTAGATCCCCCTTTAGCCAATGTGTTTGCAATTTTCCTCATCATTCATATACAATCAGCAATACAGAGAACTCAATTTCATTGACAATCCCATTGCAATTTTCAAGTGATGTTGACTTCCAGTGTTTTCTTTAAGTAGAATCACACCATTATGGAATTTGACTAACCTGCAAGACAGGTTCTCTGAAGGCTTCCCTTCCTCAGCAAGTCATATTAAAACTTATCACTCGGCTGTAAGCAAACATAACACTGTATTTCCAGAGCTTAGTAAAAACTATTCCTCAAATAAATTGATGTCAAACAAGCTGAGAAGCTGAGGGTGGGGAGACAATCTAGAAAGCTCAATCTGCTTTGCACAGAGATAACAGAGCAAGTTTATTATGACTCAAAACCCAGCAAGAGGGAAGGAGTGAGCAGTGCAGCAGAGGAAGAAAACCAGTCTTCCTTCTATTTCTAGTTCTTTAAGGACTCAGGTCCTCTGAAAACAGCCAAAAGCAACACTTCTAGTGGATTTTCACAGAACTTGCTGAATCTTTGGGGTTTTTTTTCCTTTAGGTCCTCAGAGCTAAGGTGTAACAATTCTACTCTAGCACGGTAATCAAAACAGACTGAGGTCTAAACAGCTACCTAAATTCAAAACTACAAACCCATCAAACCATGACTGGCAAAAAGTATACTCAGGAACAGAGTAATCTTAAATGAAACGAGTTGCACTGCAAATAAAGATGCCTGAAACTATCCTAGGTCAGGCTTTTTATAGTAGTACCAGCTTTGAAGTAGTACTTTCAGAAGAAGGAAGACGTTGTTATTCTGTAATGAGTTTTAAGGGAGCACCTTCTGTAGTCTGTGCCCTTCCTCCCACACGTTCTTCAATAGCACACTCAATTTTTCTTTCAGCTGAATCAATCTAAAATACATCCTTCAGGAAATGGGAACCTCTTAGAAAATAAGGAGTTCACAGGCTGTACTGCCACAATATAAAAATGTCAGCACACACAGGAAAAAAACCTCTCATCTCCACAGGAACTAGGAGGCATTCACAAACCAAAATTTAACAGATAAAACTCCAGAGTGCTTCTCATTATGAGACAGAATGATCTACAACAGCTTAACTTTTTAACTGGAAGTTACAGCAGTGTCAAAGTCAAGGGAGAGAGGGTTTAATCTATTTTGTTTTATTAAACAAGGATAAATGACTCCATCGGATGTTAATTTGAATGAAGCACTTAAACTACTCACATCATGAAATTTAAATAGGTATAGTCATTCCTACCTCAAACACCCAAACGAAATGCCTCCTGCTTTCTTTAAAGAAAAAGGTCTGATGTGCCAGCTGAGAGCTACAAAATACCCTAAGAATAAAAAAAAACACAAAACCAAACAACCCAAGGCACAGTTGCTTTGTAGCATGAAGTGTCCAGAACCCAGAAGACCTGCCGTGCTCTCCGGACACTGCTGCATTTCACCATGAAAACCAAGTGTAGGTAATATGTTCCTAAAAAAAATAAACACCTAAGCACTGGTTTGTATTGACAAAGGCTAAAGACTTTCCTCAATTAACTCTTATTGGGTTATTTTTCCAGAAGATATGATCTAGTGTAATCCCTATCTAGAGACTGCAAGTAGCAAATCATGTAAAACAGAACTCATCCAGGTCAGAAGTAATTAGCAAATTTCACTGCTCTTGTTTACTCTCCATCATAATTTTTTCTTCTGTTATGGATTCAGATGCTTCTATTTGATGAGCCATTTACTCCTTACCTTCTGAGAAGGTGGTAAGAGTTAGAACAGAGGCTACTGGAAATCACGAACTCAGACAATAAGCATGAGACTTTCTACTAGGTAGCCAGAAAAACCAAAGAAATCCAAGCCAAATGGTAAATAACCTCCTTACTTCCTCATTTGCTATCACTGAGCAGACTGAAGGACCAGGCTAATCTTTAGAGGGATTTATACAAAAAAACATTGTGCAGTCAGGCAGAGGCCACCAGCACAGCCACCCCAAAGGTCTGTCTGTCTAGGTCATGAAACCTGGCCACACTTGCCACTATTGTTTGTTTGCAGCATATGAACAAATACTTGTTTTCTTCACTCACCTGACAGCTCTGTTTATCCCTTTCCAAGTCATTACACCCTCTGGAAGCTTTAACAATAAAATGTCATGTTTTTTCCCAAGCCAACACAGAAAAGCTTACCAGCATCACCACGATTCCCTGCTAACCACTACCAACATACCTGTTTATAACTACCACCTGAAGGTTTTCCAGGACAAAAAGCTGGAAGACACACATGATCTGGGCACGAAAAGATACTCCCACTGCATCCAAAAGCTAACAAGCTGAAATCACCCTTACTGCAAGAGCAGTGACCAGCAGATGCAGTGCTACCCCAGGTCTGAAAACCTAAGTCCCCAGCCAGCCCCCTGAGCCTGCCAGTTGATTCTCAGAAAGCTGTGCTTCCCAGCAACGGTTATTAACGCTGTCGTGAACCTGCACTGGCCCCAGTCTCCGGTGGTTAATGGTTAATTGCCTTCCAGCAGAGAGCGATCAGTACAGGAGCAAGCAACAGACCCCTTATGCCATGGAAAGTGCCTATGATTGCGAGTCCCATCTTGTCATTTTATCTTCCTTTGAACTTAAACCCATCTGTCTCATCTTACAAAAAAACCCAGAAAAGTCTCAGAGCCACAATTTATACCATGTTTAAATCTTTAAGCGCATACTAGAAAAACAGATATCATCTACCACGCTGAAATGCACGCCCCAGTGCAATAAATGAAAGATACTGCCCTTTGGGAGGAAAGAAGTTAAAAGAGAAGCCTAGAGCTGCACTTTTATCCAACTGTCAAACTTCACTTTGTAGCCACAGCAGGATTATTTGTACAAACGGGCAGCCTTCACTGATGAGCCATTTTCTCACAGCATCATGAAGGGGAAAAAAAATCACTTCCAGGATAAAATTAAACATTCGTTTTGGTCATTAAAAATAATAATTAATAAACATAATGCCTCCCATAAACATTGAGTTAAGTTAAAGATGATTTAGCATAGAAATCACACTTTGCACACTAAACAACCAACATGGCAGCAAAGAAATGGTGAAGACAGGAAGAAGCTAAGCCCTATCTTCTGATGTAAAAAATCAAATACTAATCAGAAAGCTATAAACCAGGACCTAAGCTTGTGCTCTTCTTTTTTCTAATTATATCTTCATAGAAAAACTCTTTTTTTTTTTTTTTAAACAGAAGAAATCCCAGAGTGCAATAAACATGAGGCTGACGTGTAACCAAGACACTACAGCTTGCCTACACTTGTGCAGCCAGTTCCTTGGCTGAAGAGGACCATCCACTCAGATTCAAGTCAGCAGTGTTTAATATCCTTGTCCTGGTTTTGTTTTGCATTGCATTGATCCAAAGTATTGCACATCAACTGAACACTGTTAATAAAAATTAATTACTCTAAGAAGGCACATGCATATGTAATGATTTGTACTGGTAATCCTGTAACATCTTCCCTTTCATCTTCAATAATTATCCATACTCTACACTTCCCACTGCCAGAAATGCCCAGCTCCAAATTAATAAATTCCACATCTTAAGAGAACATTTTCCAAACAGAAGTCAGAGACACTGACCAGTGTCTTGTGCTGTATTTGCAGCTATGTTATTTCTTGTGAGGTTAATTCTCTAGCAAGATCTGGAAGACAACAGGGAAAAGAATTTGGTTGTAGCAGTGGCTTATGCTCATCCTCAGCACTGTGAAAAGGAAACAGGATTCCAAGATGCATCACACTGTTCTCTCAAGAGATGCTGGAAAGTATTAGTGCTGCTTCACAGACCTCTGGAGGAGACCTCACTTGGTCAAGCACCTTCAAGAAAGGACTAACTCAAACAGACATGGTGACAGTCAGCCAGGGTCATCAGCAAGAGGCCTGGCTCACTTAGCCTAGCAAAGCAATGAAGTTCTCCCTGGGAAAGCACTGGGGGTGGGCAGATGGCAGGAATTAAACTGAGGACAGGGAAAGCAGAGTAAAATGCCCTGGAATATGTTCAAACTTCAGTCTATCAGTCACAGCATGAAGGATGTGAGGTGGAACTGAAGACAGGGATTGTGAAGATCTACTTCCAATGAGGTTGAATGAGTTCACGCAAGGCATTTTGGGGTGTATGTTCAGATAGGCTGTAGCAAAATAGCTGCAAAGACTCCCCCATGTTTTTATCACCACTCACATTGAAAAAAAAAAAAAGCTTTCCAGTTGCCCAACTGTATTTGTAACTCAGCTGTAAACATATGAGCTGCCTTTGTCTTCCATGTGGTTTTTTAATCCTATTTGCAGCAAGGGAGATGAAGGAAAATTTGCCTGCCGTAGTTTATCTAAAGCTTTTAGATACCTTTTAACAGCACTTTTAAAATAAAAAGCAGAACAAATTAGTATCTTAGGTTTTATGTAAAGGTATGGAAAATTTGCAAGATAAATCAAACTTGAAAACCTGAAGTAATTAAACCCACATTTAATATTAAGCCATAAGGGGAGAAGGAATTGTCTTTTACTGGTTGAAGTATAGTAATTAATTATATTTAGAGTTTTCTGCACAACATTAAGTGCTATTCCCTAGCTGACAAGGGAAATGGCAGCAGACATACAAAATCACAGAACCGATGTAAGCACAGACAAGCTTAGACTTGAGTGAAAAAGAGCTGGCTTGGTAATACCCAGATATGCAGCCACCAACAACCCAGTCTCACCAAGGGAAAAAAAAGGAGGAAAGGAGATTGTTTGAATTACACACATCACAAATTCTTGAAGAGCCCATATCCCATGTGCTATGCTTCCCTTCTTTGTAGCTATATGTGACACAGCAGAACACAGCCAATCCACCTCCTACCAGGATTCTGCCTTTCCTGTACTAGAAAAACGTTCAATGTTTTTCCAGTCACATATGCCAAAAAATCCTCAAATAAATACCAACAGCTAATAATGAAGATGATTCAAGCATTTCTTTTCCCTAATACAGTGGCCAAAAGCGTTCTGAGCAGGTAGTTAAAAGACTCCAAAATTCTCTCAGCTAGCCCTGACAGGTCACAACCATGCATGAACATTTTTCTCCTAGTCAAGCGTTGTTAGAGATTTAATCTGTTATTTACATTTCAATACTGAGCAGTAATATGCATAATGAATAGGATTATGCAAAATAAAAAAACTAAACGTGCCAGCACTTTTCCTATGAACAGTAGGAAGCATTCATCCAAAGGCAAGTGCAAGATGTGTAAGACGCTTAGGAATCAATTACTTGACTGTGTAGCTTCACTGATATAACCTTAAGATGATCTACTAAAAAAATGTTGCAAGAATTATATTGCAATTATGTTACCACCTGTTAACTGGTCAAGTGTTAAACATCCCTACTCTAGACGGCAAAATGATGTAAAATGAAGCACGAAGAAAGACATAGGCTTCCTGTTACAAGGAGGCAGTAAGGACTGAGACACCTACTGGTAACAGAAGACAGCAGGACACCAGCAAGAGCCCAACAAACGTTTTTAAAATATAGAAATCAACCAGAGCCTCTTCCCTCAACTGTAGCAAACGAGAAGTGGCTGACAATAAAAAATGAGACAGTTCATTTCCAGGTGAACCATCAAGCCCATGGTTACTGATGAGGGAAAGAAGAACAGCAAGAGACAGATTTACCATCACTAAACAACAGAAGGCAAGTCTAAGGCAAGGAAGAGCTAATTCTCAAGTGACACAATAGATACAAACAAATTTGAGAAAACCAACCACAGCAAGAGGCTAGAAAACATAGCAAGAATAATGACTCAGAAAGAGCACAAAGAAAAGGAATAACAACCATAACAGTGACAAGAGAACGGAGGGGACAAAATCAAAAAGGCTAAAGGCACAAAATGAAATAATTGCCACAAAACAGCTTGAATCTACTAAGAAATCAGTCTATCAGAACATTACTACTACTACTAAGAGAATTTGTCCATTACTGAATGAAGAGAGGAAAACAGACTAATGAAGAATAAGTCCTCTAAAGAGGATCAACTACAAGCAAGTGACTAGCACAATTAGCACAAATAAATGGGTAAAAATATCCACCCAGAGTCAGTCTATTATTGGAAATAGCCATACTTACATTCTTCTTCCAAGGCAGCTAGATCTGATAACATTAAACCAAGTTGCTCAGGAAATCCTCTGAGCTACCTAAAAATCAATAACCCTGTCTTTGAAAACTCACGGGGGTTGCCTGAGAAATCAGCTAAGAAAAAGGTGAACTACACAAATCCTTTCTTTAAAGCAAATAAAAGACTTTAGCCCCTAAGAAGAAAAGAAATTTTTTTTTTAAAATCACACAACACATTCCCCCAAAAAAACAACTGAGAAAGGGGAAAAGGTTGTTGAAGAGGTGGAATAGCTGAGAAGCAATACTGGCTTCTCTTCAATTCCCAGAAAAGTTAGTCAAATTCAAACAAGTCTTTATAAGTACTTAGGTAAGGGGAGGAGGAAGAACCACCTTGGTTTTGTCAAAAACATGCCACATCAAACTAATACAACTTTCTTCCATTACAGAGTCACACAGGGGAGAAGGAATAACTGACACAATTTTCCTTGATTAATGTTTGTTACATTCTCAATTACTATGACTTTCTCACTGACAAACTAAGGAGGAAGATCTTCATAGAACTACCACGGACTTCCAAGGGGCCATAGGTGACTATATGCAAAAGAGGAGTCAACAAGGTCAGACTGCTGGAAAAAAGCTAATGCTACCTTCGGATGGATAGCTTATGTGACACATGACATAATCCTTCCACCTAATACTGCTCTTGTAAGTCTCAGAGGGACAAATGCAATTCATTCTGAACAGAGGTCTTCAACCTAGACAGGAACAGCTGGAGAAAAGCCACAGGAGAACTAGCACCAGATGTAGACAATATTACCTGTCAGGAAAGGCTGAAAGAACTGGGGACACCAAGCTTAGAGATCAGAATACTGAGTGCAGGAGGTGTCAGTTCTCTGTATCCACAGCAAAGAAGTGCAAATAAATCGTCTGAATTGCAACAATGGAGATTTCTATGCTACAGAAAATGAAGACCAAACTATTTCAAGACAAAAGCTGCTTGGTGAAGTCGTAAAGTCTCCATTAACTAGGTCATTTTAAGACGCAGTCAGCCAAACAAGTGATAGCAGTGTAGTCAATGCTATTTCCACTGGCCACAAGATGGATAAATTAATGAGATAAAGGACTGAATGCAACTCCAAGCAAGATTGTTTAACACTGATAAGAGATTCTGCAATATTACATTCAGCTCTGGTAAGGACATAGTTTAAGAAGTACAGGAGGAGACAAAAAGCTACCCAAGTGCCAGAGCACATAGTCTGGATAATTGACAGTCTGGGTGAGTTCTGATAATGAAAAAAAAGGTGAGGTGTAATCCTGCTAGAGTAAATAAGCACCTTTACAGGAATAAAACATTAAGTTCTAATGGGCTTCAGGGGAAAAAAAAAACAACAACACATCCACGCCCAAAAATCAAGGTCTATTCAGCAAGACTACCTTTGCAGCAGAGTGAAACATAAGCGTTGCAGTCAGGCTGTAACAAAGCCTTTTTGCACAAAGTAGCTATTTCAGGCTAGCAGCAAGTCTGGCTACTTGGCTAGCAGGACATTCGAAAGGTAAAGCAAGCACAGTTTAACTGGCATGGTCATGAGCAGTACTCAAAGATGGTTGCTTGGATATATTTCTGCATTCTTAGCAATTACATAAGCACACAATAGCCAAACACCAAAACCAAATCCCTTACAAAAAACAAACAAACAAACACCAAAACCAAATCCCTTACAAAAAACAAACAAACAAACACTAACCCAAGCCTTAAAGGAAATGATACTTTTCAGAGAAATGCTCCACCTCTTACTCTGTTTCAAAGTAGGTAACTACCAGCACTATTGTCTGTTAGAAGAAAGTGAAGAGTTCTGTTATCAGCAGAGCCTACCAAAGACCATTCTCAAAGGGCAAAAGCACTGCCACAAAGCAAAGCTTCCCTGGTAGCTGCCCAGCCCCTGACACCTTGCTGTGCTCTGACTGCCTGCTCTTCGGCTCGACCCATGTCCTCCCATGATGTACAAGCAGAAGTGTGATTAGAAGACCAAAAAAAGGCAGTTATCCAGAAGAAGAAATGCACACAGTAGCCATGGGACACAAGTGGCCACCCTTTCTGCCTTTCTACTGCTTCCTGGGCTTACAGTGGAGTTGTAAGGCTCTCCAGTATAATTTTCTTCCAAGCAAGCCAACTGGATGAGGATGTCTGGCCACAAAGAGCACTGGCTATGCAGAAAGAGGACCTACAGTCATCATCCCTGTTCACTAGTGCCAATCAAGTTTCACTTAAAAGGAATGGCATAATCACAACAACATATTGGAGGAGCAGACACAACAGGTGCCAGAAAGACACCTTCCTCCAGTGATCCTCCTCATGGCTTAATGAAAGGGATTCATGCTCCACTAAACCCCATAAACAGAGACACCTACCAAAGAAATAATCATCAGACCTAACACCTTCCTGACCATGTACTAAAACTTATTAGTAGATTATTCCTATGCTTATCCAAATTCTCTCAAGTCACAACCAGACTCTCTACAAAATAACCAGTTTAGTGAAAAAAATTCAGACAGGGACAGCAGCTATTTGCTAGTCATAAACACAAAACCTTAAGACCATCAATAAAGGCAAACTCCACTGTTTCCATTTTTTGGTTTTTTACTTATCACGAGTTAATACAAACACTAAAAACCCACTTTGTGTGCAACTTCAAAAAGTTAAATTATTCAGCGTATACAAAGGAATATATTTGTGGGAGAACTGTCAGAGTTAGGACAATGCAAGCAAAATAAAACAGTGAAGAGTAACTTCCTGCTGTAAAATGAAAAAGGAAATACATGAGTCACAAAGAAACCATAGAAAATTCTTTTCTCATCAGAAGAAGTCATTTTTCATGTGGGAAAACAATTGAAATGCAAGAACACAATTATTTGGGGGTGACTTTTTAGCATTAAGGCAAGACCTCAAACGTCCTCGTGTTACAGTGTTGCACAGCACATATCAGCCATTTCACCAAGTAAAGACTTCAAGGAAAAACCTAATGATAGGGATGTTGACATTCCCAGGATATTAATACAACTGGGAGAAGCTTTCCTGAATGGATGGTTCCACACAATGCAAGGTGAACATGAGTAGGATCCTCAAGGCTTAAACAGCAGACAGGCAGAGGTCACCATAGACCTTTGCAGCTCAGCTGTGCAATCATCAGGATCACCCTATAGACTGAGAGGAAAAGCCAATCTCACCAACACCTAACATCCTTAGGGGCAACCTGCTGGCTTCAGAGTTTGTTTCAGAACTCGCTTTGCATTTAGACAAACTCATTTCCATGTCCTCAGTCAAAAGACACAAAGGTGAGCACAGATTAAGACTTCTATTTGGAAGCTGTACTTGTATTAAGACAAACTCTCACAAGCCATTACTAGTCATGTTTTAACACGTTCCTGGGAACCTCCTCCTAAACATAGATTTTGATTAGGAATTAACACATCTCTTCAGAATTACCTGAAACACTGTCAAAAGAACATTCATCTTCATTCTTACTATGAAGACGTAAGACACAGTCATCAAGTTTAAGAAAACCTGCAACAAGCAGTCTAAATAATATGCCAAATATGCCTGATGAAGTGTCCCCACATGTCAGAAAACCAAGAAGCTGGGTCACCAATGACAGTGCTTCCAAAAACATTAAATAATAATTAATATTTAACTTTGTTACTATGGAATGTTCCTCGGTACAAAGTTCTTCTCCATAAGGCTTCAAATTTATAGCTGCTGGAAGACACTGCACAAGTATGGCAGCCTGCTTGCAGGACTGAAAAAAACCCATCTTTTATTTATTGAAAGCATAAGAATCTTTCTTTAAAGCATAAAAAATACAGAATTTTCATTTTGTCCACTTCCATTCCTGTGGTTTGGACTCTTAGCCAGTTATGACACTGAATATAAAACCCAGTCAGCTTCATGCTGCTGCTGCAAGCTGTCTCAAATCACAGCAGACATCAGTACAATTCCCTACAGACTCCCTGAAAAGAAGCAGAGAATGACAGTACAGTGGAGACAAATCTTCTGAGTAGCCAGGAAAAAGAAGTAAAGATAAAATAAAGATGATCACACAGATAAGATTGCGAAGCTTTTTCTGACAGTAAAGGAGTGTTCTATCCCTCACTGAGTGACAAAATAAAACCTTCATTCATCTGAAGCCTATTTCAGTGAAGATTTGGGTTTCAACTCCACATCATCTACAGCCACAAAGATAAGTTACAGCCATTAAAGTAAAGTGGTGACAAACTTCTAGTGAACCTCAGCTAAACCACTAACTTGCCATCTGTTGTGGCAGCAGCTTATTGAAGATAAGCAGCCTGGAAGCATTACAGCAATTAAGAAATCTTTTGGTCATTAACTCCACACCAATTAAACACTAAAGGCTTGCAAAATTGTACCATGGCTCACAACTGCTTTTTAAGGGAAACTTCTGTTCCAAATGACCGGTTTCACTCTGAGACTTAGTGGCAAAGAACCTTCAAACATCTACTCTGGAACTTCTTAGTCCATCAGCAATTGTTACAGACACGTATGTGTTCTTCCAACTCAAAAACACATACAAAATATTTACTTCATCCCATACACTTTGACAGCAACATCATCAGTCCCCATTCAGCAACGCTATGGTACACCTTGGGTACATGCAAACACATACACTCTCACTCACACATCTGTCCACAAAAGTTTACCTGGGCTTGTGATGACAACATTAGCCAAATTCAGAACCCCACAGCCACCTCTGTAAAATACTCTCTACCAAGAGTTGAAAGAGTCACAGAATTTAAAAGACGCTCCATAACTTCTTGCAACAGGCAAACTAACCAAAGTCTGCCTAGGAAAAGAGGATATCTGAAGGTATTTTTACATCACAGTTTGTTGCAGAACAACATGTTTAGTATTTGAAGACAGCTGAACTACTCTTGTGCACAGTTCAGTCATAACCCCACCTTCCTAGCTTGGGAAGAGTTTTGCTCTGAAAGCTAAAGCTACTATTGCTGCATACAAAGGAAAAAAACAAACAGCAACATATCTCAAAACTAGAGAACAAGCTTTTAGTTTAAAAGAAAAAATATAGAAGAAATCCAGAAGCCTGCAATGGCCACAGCAGTGGGTCTCCAAACACATCACCATACAGCTGTTTGCATTGGTTGTCTCTCTTTGAAAAGAGGCTCAAAGAGAAGAAGCGGGTGGCAGGGTGCATTCAAGGGGTGGCAGAGAGCATTCAAGTCCGGCACCCCCGCCTAAAGCCACTGCTTTTGTTTGTGAGGAGCTGTCACTGATGCAGGCTGACAGCACAAAGCTTAAAGCAGAACAGGAGTCAAGGTGGAGCCTCCCAGCCCTCTGCAGAACAAGACATGTAGGTTACTCCTACCGCAGTTCCCAACCAATCTCAGTACCACACACAATGTGATAGAGCCTAATAAAGAAATACAGACATTTTAAAGAGTTGTGGGTTGCATTAATAGACTTCTTCCAGAAGCAGAACTGACAGCTTCTCCTTTCCTTCACATTACAGTGCTGATATAATTATTTTAGATGACACTAAAGACAGACACTCAAAATCTGTGAAGGACATGACCAAAACTTATTAGTGAAATTTAAAACCAAAAAGATTCCACCATGTCATGCTTGCAGCTGCTGTGTTCGAGCATCTTTTTTTCATGAACTCACTTGCCCACTTCAAAAGGCAAAGCATGTTTCCTGCTTGCTCTTTTACAGCTCTTTCCTCATCCACACAACTCATCTGCTACATATCCAAGAGCAAAGAAAAAGACATGAGTCTTCTGTGCTTCTAAAGATCCCATTCTCATTTCTCAACTATAGATTCCTCTTATTTTACAAGATCTGTAATTGTCACTTGTTTCTTCAGACAGATGGGGAGGAAAAAGCAGACCAAAGACCAGTCTCTGAGAAAGCAGTTTTGGTACATACAGAGTAACAACCAAGTGCTGCTTCAAGATCTTCAGATGTCAGTCTGGCTGGTAACTGTTCAGGTTTGTAGCTCCTAACCAGCTGGTGATGGGATACAAAGCATGTCTGATGGACATGGCTGAACACCTGAGTTATGAACAGCTCTGGTGGAAGCCAGACAGCCACACTAGTGCACAGTCATGCTAAGTTTACCTGGGAAACAGATTGCTACCATGAATCCAGACCATTTATTAGCTTAGATGACCAGTTTTGTGTGAAAACTGGCTCAAGCTGGGCCAGAAGATGAATGGTCCTAAGACAACATGCCATATGTATTTTCTTCCCTTCCCAGCAGCTTTTGTTTCCTCCTTATTAATGAGCAAATTCTTTCAGATTTAAGAAATTATGCAGGGAGTCACTCACCTCAACCCTTTTGAGCTCAATCTTTTCATTTATTTCTTCTTAGAAAGAAAGAAGCCATAAGGAGAAGGCTCCAAGGAGGCCTTACTGTGACCTTCCAGTATCTTAAGGAGGCCTACAGGAAAGCTGTTGAGGGACTTTTTAGCATGTCAGGTAGTGATAGGACTAGGGGGAATGGAGCAAAACTAGAAGTGGGTAGATTCAGATTGGATGTTAGGAAGAAGGTCTTCAACATGAAGGTGGTGAGGCACTGAAACTGGTTGCCCAGGGAGGTGGTGGAAGCCCCATACCTGGAAGTTTTTAAGGTCAGATTGGATGTGGCTTTGCCCAACCTGATCTAGTGTGAGGTATCCCTACCCATAGCAGGGGAGTAGGAGATATCTTCAGGGTCCCTTCCAGCCCTGACAGTTCTATGATTCTATAATTGGTTAGACAAGTAGAGGTTAATCATGGCCTCCTACAGAGACTTCTCATGTTATCCAACTCTGGGCATCCACCTTATGCCAAAGTCCCTACAGCCTTTGCTTCAACGAGTAGTGGAGAGAGAGCTGCCCCTCAAATCATTATGTTCTATCACTACTAGGAATTTTGAGATGACCAGAACTGCATTTGTGGCTTGTGCAACACAAAGTTGATAATTTAAGAATATGGTTAAAGTTCACACTCCAAGAGTGTTTTTCTCTGGCACTATAACCTCTCCAACAAGAACAGCTTTAGTTCAATAGCCTCAAACAGGCTTCCACTAGGGCTTTTTTCCCCGCCCTGAAATCCACTTTGTATAACAGTACTCTAACTTCTGCAGCACTAAAGCAGCTGTACATTCCATATAAAAAAAAAAAAAATTAAAGGCAATATATAGAAAAAAATATAAAGAAGAAAAACTATTTCAGGAAAATCACTCTGTTGTTCAGACCTATCTTTAATGCTCTTGCTGGTGTGCTTCCTCACATGCCTAAGAGGTCAAGGTCAGTAATGTCACAGGTTGCCTTGAATTTTTACAATACAAAATTAAGTAATTCTCATGTTGAAAAAATAATGGCATTTTTATTCCACTGCAGTCTCAGGCAAGCCTCAGTTTGGAAAGTTCCTATAATAACATTAATAATGGGATCATAAATGTCATTTCCCACTTGAACTCTAGATTTGCAGCACAAGAAATTTGAAACTTGCAGATTAAGGTATCGGCAGACAACTGAACAGTAGCATTCTTCTATCCATTTAACTCTGATTTTTTCTTCTGCTTAATAATCCTAGGAAAATTTCACATATGGAATACCCTCTCAAAACAGAGCAGTCCAAGGCTATGTTGTTTGATATTAAAATACAAAAGCTGTAAGAAATGAAAATGCAGGAATCGCTTTCATTCTCCTGATAAAAGAGGATTTACTACCTTCTTTCCACCAGTGAAGGCATCTCAACAAACATTAAATCTTCTCTGATTACCCAGATCCATATAAACCTGGAACACTGCCTAGCACATCCACGAATCCCTCCACATCTTAAGCATATCACATTTATTTCCCCTTTTTTTTCTCCTAATAGCTTCTACACAACATGTATTCAGCAAACCTGTATTTGTTCAGCACCACCCTTGCTGCACAGAGATTAGAGACTAAAGATTAGTCCTGTAAGCACCAAATGCCACCAAATTCAAGTTCCACATCCATTCAGTTCTCTTTGCAAGAAGGGAGTACGTTTATATCCCTTCCTTACACAGTTTCTTGATGAGAAAGGATCTGAGAGGTCCTCTCAAGATGGTATACCACCTGTCATGAAGACAACATGATATCAAATGCCTAAATGAAGTTTCAGGTACCACCTGAGATCAAAACAATTGCAGGACAAGAACTGGACAAAAGCTCTCCATCTGTTGCAGAACTCTCTCTTCATATTAATCTAGTTCCAAATTAAACCAAAAGGGGTTTATTTTGATAACCAGAAAACAAAAGTTAGGAGGGGAAGGGAGTCACTGTGTTTTTCAGAATAAAGGATCTCTCTCCTTCAACCTCTCTCAAACATTCTGCAACCAACAAAGCAAGGGGAAAAAAAAAATAATAATCCTTTGCCTTGAGGCCCAGAATCATTCTCTCACAACAAAGCTGTAGGAGGACACTCTACTAGTACAGATTAGACACGAGGTGCCATTGTTTTTGGACACATTCTCCTTGTGTTTCATTTAACAATTCACAACCAATTATTTTCATTATCAATTTGCCATGATCTAGCAGGTGCAGGAGGTGGGGGAAAGTGGGAGTGCTCAAGGGTTGGATACACGTCAAGGTCATGAGTACACACAGGCACACACTTTGCAGGAGCAGTACTGCAAGATCTGAGGGAAACTAATAGGCGTGTCTGTGGTCTGGGATCTATTAGCTGAAAAATGCCTCAACTGATCGCAGCAAGAAGCTAGAAAGGACTTATTAATGTGAATGTTATGCAACCATTAAGCTTGTTTGAAAGTTTGAAATGTTCCAGTTAGATTCATTTAAGTCAAAATAGATTCTCCTTCTAAATTAGTAAGTTAACTCAAGCATGCCACCCAAAACCAACACTAATAATTTCATCCTGTTCTGTTACATCTCCTTCTATTAAAGAAACAAGCAGAGCATAAGCTCTTCAGGGTAGGGACTGCAGGTCTGTTTCAAAAAACACACAGTGACTGCATTTAGTCAGAGGAACAACCATGCTACCAGACTGTCAAAAACACTTATTTCTCATCATGTAAGTGTTATGAGTGTCTAGAAGTACCTGCTCTCTCAGCCTGAAGAGGTTACAATTTTGTATTGGAATCTGAGTTTACCTGAGCTTTGACAACAATGGGCCAAAATAAGTTTGCTTTTGGAGAGCAGGAAGTCCTACATAAAAGTACAAAAGTAAGCTACTTGCTGAACTTCTGAGTTCCTGACAGCATCCTCTTTTGTATAGCGTTTCTTTTGAATGTTTCAATCATAGGGGGAGGGAGCGAGGGAAAAGGGAAAAAAAAATCTCAAACAACAAATTGAGCACAGATAAGAGTCAAATGCAATGAACTACAAAGCTGCTGATAACTTTGGTCTGAAAGGTGGCAATGCATAGTCTACTATGCATAGACTGTTATTTAAGAAGCAGTATTTCAGAATAAAGGAACAGTCAGGTCCTTTTTGAATTTTCTAAACCAGCTCTGAAATACAAGATTTCACAAGTTACTACATTTGACAGACAAAACACACAGAAAAATCCAAGTGATGAAACTATAAAATGGCTACTAAATGATTCCCCTAACAAAAATTACTGCTGCAGCTGAGCAGGCACTGACACACAATTCTTCACTCCAAAGTACCTGAACACACCAAGGAGCAGCTGACTTCACTGCGCTGTATCTCTGAGTTATGCAGTGGTTGATAATCAAAAGCACCTCACAGCATCAATAACCCAAACATCAGTTAAAAATGTATAGGATCAAATTATGAAGGCCTGATACAACTCATTACAGAATATAAAACCTCTGACACAG
This sequence comes from Psilopogon haemacephalus, assembly GCA_013396835.1. Taxonomy (NCBI): domain Eukaryota; kingdom Metazoa; phylum Chordata; class Aves; order Piciformes; family Megalaimidae; genus Psilopogon; species Psilopogon haemacephalus. Next base: position 971,337 of record VWZI01005110.1, read on the forward strand.
CAGAAAGTAAGTTCTACTTCTTCAAATATATACATTAAGCTTCAAAATATTTATATTATTTACAAATTATTATGTGATAGTTGACTCTTCACAGTATTGTTCTAAATAGCTCTGTAAGCAAAAAACGTAATTCATAGCTAAGTCCTACAGTAGCAGCACACAACTAAATGACTTAGTTTCCAATTTCAGTTTAAGTCAACACTGTTACAGATTTCCAACACTGAGATAATGAAACGCTGTCAAAGCATCCTTAAATTTCAGGATCGTTTTAAAACGTCTGACAGTCCCAGAGAGAATGAATTTGGATGTTACAAAGCCTGTGTGTGGGGCAGCATAGCTTCCTGGAAGATTCCATTAGGAGCTGCCCACTTGCATCCCAGAACAAGACTTAGCACGTACTCTTAATGCAGAACTCAGCCTACAGTCTTAAAAACCCCTCCAGATAAGACGCCTAAAAACCTCAATTAAAATTTATTTGTTGGCTCTAACACACTTAGCCAGAATTTCCACACTGCCGCACGTGCTTTTAGCTTCAACCATAACTAGAGCCATTTTAAATCTCTGTCCAACCTGTTTCATAAAGCATCTTCAAAGTATACCTCATTCTGAACAATTATGACACACAAAGGCAAGATCCTTCTTTAAATATCTTGATTCACTCTGTATTTTAGGCAGACTAGGAAAGAAGCATCTCACAGAACATGAGTAGAAGGTGGTGGCACTGCATTCAGAGTGGATGCCCTATAAGCAGAGATAGTGCTGAAAGCTGGAAACAGAAAGCATGCTAACAAGTATAAAACATTACAGTGGGCAGCAAATATTAAATTGGGGTGGTGGTTATATTTTATATGTTATGAGTGACTAAAAATTTGAGTCTGTCCTGCAGAGAACTGGCTGATGATTTTTCTTACCTGCTAATGGAGAACTCTACAAAATTCTGTGGATGATGATAGTAAAGCAACTCTGGTTACTACCTTACAGCTCCTAGTACATTGCTTACTCTTGATCCAGCCAAAATAAATATTGCACCCAATTCAGAAGTGATCAGTCACATAAAACACACAGTTTTCTTTCTCAACTTCATCCAGAAACAATATATGCTTGTCTTTTACTCCAAGAGCCAAGTCTTGTTTTGGCCATGTACCCTTAACTAGCAAATTATTAACCATCAAGGAGATCACTTTTTCATTTAAGTAATAGGTAATGACAATTTAAGATTTTATCTTTGCCTTCATGTTTGAAAAAAAATTATCAGTTAACTTTTTAAGCACTGGCAACTTTCATGTGTCACCACCACTGGAAAGGCATTGAAAATGTCAGGAAAAAGTCACTGAAATGAGTACAAAAAAGGCAACACTAGGTTGGAAGGAGTATTACAGAGTATAAGAACTTATCTTTCTGAAACTGGGATTTATCTGTCCTTAAAATCTAATTTTAATATGCTTACTGTTCAATTAAAGAAGGTCTGTGTTGTGAGTTTATTCTAGCTCAACTAACTGATTAAATATAGTAAAGTTCTAAATTCCCTGCTTGTCCATCAGTTTTCAGAACCACTTGTACCACCCTGTTAGGTGAAACAGAGACATTTGACCACTTCCATACACATCTAAGGGTGCTAGCAAAAAAAAAAAAAAAAAAAAAANTGCTAGCAAAAAAAAAAAAAAAAGAAAGACCAATGCAGCAAAGTTACAAATGCATTCAGAATAACACCTTGTGCATACTGGGAGGAGCATGAATAATATATCAGCCCATGTAATGCACTGAATGATTTCCCCAGAAATTTAGTGCTGAAATACCATAATTCCTTTTGAAGGTACAGCTTCTCAGGTGAAGACTCCTGAAGACTCAGAAATTTTATTAGGAACTATCTAATCTGAAAGAAAAAGAACACGAGGTAGAATGACCAGCAGGGATGCTTGTCCTTGCATGATACATTTCAGGAAAAGACCTGATAGAGTGTGGTGAGGTTGGAAACAAAGTCCCAGACTACACACAACCACAAAATCCAACCTTCAAAATACTTGGGATAGTGGAGTCTTTGCTATTTTAATGATGTGAGCATCCCATTCTGCGTATCACCCCACTGCTTGTTCCAACAATACCTGTGTGTGGAAGAGCTCGCAATCCAAGACATAAAACAAGACAAGATTAATTTTCCTGATGTTGAACTAGAGCAGTTCAGTGCTGATTTACAAAGTTACAACCAAAATCTTGCGTACCTCTTCACCATTAAGCACATCGTTTCCCTGGGTATCTAAACCACCTAAGAGCCCCAAAAGGAAACAATGCCTGAATTAAGAGTCAGGTTAGAACGGACCTAACGAAAAGCTTAATCTAAAACACTCTGAATTTTAGATGACCAAATGCGAGTATAAAAAAGCTAGTTTTGAAAAGGGGTGTGGAAAAAAAAAAGAAGTTAATTTACAATGATCAGATTGCTGGTTGACCAAGCACAAAGTTACATGGAGAACAAAAAAACCCCATCAATTGTTACTCCATGGTATTTTAGCCATCCTGCATAACAAAAGCTTTTTTTTTCTGTTTCCCCCTAACATGTACACGTCTATGAGAGAGAGAGGAAACAGCAGGCTGTATGACATGCATATGGAAATCTGAAGAGGCTGTCAGCAGGAAGTGCTTTTTCAAATGATACCTACACAAAGCTTATATTTAGGTAAGTTACACTACAAATTCGGGGTAACCTTTAGGAGAGAAAGGGACACAAACTTACTTAGCCTTTTGTACCTTGAGCCAGTAGCCTACCTGTCTAAAGACTTAATCCTTCAGTAATTTTTCATGGGGAAAAGAAATAAAATCAATTAAACCACACAATCTACTACAAATAAATTTCACCATATTATGAAATAATGAATCAGATGTACATTATTCTGATGCACTAGAGTGCAAACCACAGCCCAAGCTACAATGAACCTGCTGTGTTTGAATCTCTCATGCATAAGTTGTCTACTGCTAAAAGAGCTCCAATATTAATAGGGGTGGGGAAAAAACACATAAAGGTGTATTTTTGCTTTTCCCAGGAACGTTCACCTATTTCTTACAGCTCCTCCGTTAAGCTGGGGCCCAAGCCCGAAGACCCCCGATGATGAGGACCCTGAAGCCGGCTACTGCCGGGATTTCAGGAGAATCCCCAGGATGATCTCGCCCCGAGCTGCCTGAGCTGCCCTTCCCCCACAAAGGGTGGGGAGCCGGGACACTGCCCAGCCCCACCGCTCCGCCACGCAGGGCAGCGCCGAGGCCCCCCG
>VWZI01005110.1:977545-1018514 GCA_013396835.1 Psilopogon haemacephalus
TTTTTTTTTTTTTTTTTTTTTTTTTTTTTTTTAATCTAGTTTTCAACATTAAATAAAATCCACAGTGCAGGACAGTGAGTTTTCATAAACTGAGTGGGTCAGGGGCTTTATTTAAACCTGCTGGTAAAGTGCTTCACTGGTATTTATGGTTTTGAACTGGACTCAGCTACCACACCTTGCTTTTAAGTAACAATTAGCTGCTGAGCCAGCTGCTTGCTTTAGAAATTAACTTGCCACTTTGGTGGTGGATTTGAATGTTTGTATGAACCAGAGCAAAACCAAGAGGAAATGAATTTGCCTGCTGTGAAGACCTTGCTTGAATCAAATTACTTAAAATGTTTCACCTCATCCCTAAGAAAAACTCAGTCACAGGAACAAACTAACTTTCATTTACCTCCTTGTTAATTCAGAACATGGTGTTGCACTTCGGAATCCTTCTGGGGGAAGAATTATTTATACTCTAAAAATCGTTCAGGTTTTCCAGGAATGCCATTTATGAAAACTCCCTCCCATAAGCAGCACAGGTCACTGCAGTGCTTTCCCATGCCCTTCCTTTGAACCAGCCCAGTTGCAGCAGCACTGGGATGCAATAAAAGGCTGTATGCAGAGCTGTGCAGGTCACAGGTACCTTCACAGAATTGTTGCAGTTGGAATAGCTCTCTAAGATCATCAAGTCCAACTGTCAACCCCAAGACGACCACTGCCATTAAACCATGTCCCAGAGTGCCATGTCCACAGGGTTCTCGAACTCTTTCAGGGATGGTGACTCCACCACCTCCCAGGGCAGCCTCTTCCAATGCCTGACCACTCTTGCAGCAAATAAATTTTTCCTAATACCCAACTTAAACTTCCCTAGCACAATTTCAGGCCATTTCCTCTCATTTTCTCACCTGATATTAGGAAGAAGAGACCAACTGCAACTTCAGTCTCCTTTCAGGCATTTGTAAAGAGCAATGAGGTCTCTCCTCAGCCCCTGCTCCAGTTTAAACAAGCCCAGTTTCCTCAGCTGCTCCTCACCAGATGTTTTCTCCAGACCCTTCTACCAGCTTCGCTGCCCTTCTCTGGAGCCTCTTCAGCACCTCTATGTCCTGGTAGTCCAGATGCTGTCTGGGAAAACTCTATATGGTTTTACCACCCTGCTGGAATATTTGTGTTGGTCTCCCATTGCACACACAATACTGTAAGGAACCTTTACACTGAACTGTTGTTACAGCTTCAACTCAAAACGAAGAAATCTGCTAATCCTTACTGTTCTTAAAATAATGCCTCTGTGCCAGGGAGGTCAAAATTTATGGTTTCTTTAGTTTCGAGGGGTTCTTAATTACACATTTAGTGCCAGTGTTACTTGGTGACATGAGTAACAAGCTGAAGTCAAAGCAGCAACTGAAATGCAAGGCAGCCTTGAGAAGAATTTAAAGCTGTCCTTCTGTTTCCCACCATTGTGTGATTAGCCCAGCTCTGAGAGCTATTGTTTATTTACATTTCTGAAAGTTCCTCTGAGGTCCTGGCTTTCTCTCCATTTCCCCCACGTTGCTACAGCTTTACTGAGGACCTGGGGCTCCTCACTGATGCAAGCATCCTACAGCTCAAGCAATTTGTCAATGTAACCATTCTGCAGCTAGCACTAACTTTTCTTCACTGCCCAACAAACCTACTTTAATAGCAAGCTCAATTTTCTGAAAGGCTTTTCTACAGGAGAGTGGAGACAAACGTGTGAGAGGGGAGGATGTGTTTCTACACAACTGAAAACACTCAGAAAACAGTGAACCCATGCACTTCATCTCCTCTGCGTGCTGGCAGGGGCTGTAGTATTAGAGGTCCATGTCATTCACCTCCAGAGGCCATTCTGACTTTTTCCCCAGGTTGAGAAATGACTGTGCTGGACCTTGTATGCACAGCATAAGGACTAGACAGGGCTCCTCCAGCCTTCCATTCCTACCACTTTCATTTCAGGATCACCATAATAGTGAGAGACCCCTTCCATGATCCACTTACCAAACTCACATCCCACCACTCTTTGGCAAAGTACTTGGAGGTGATGAAGGTTTAACCTCAAGCAGTACAGCTTGGACGTGCCTACCCTCAGATACTTTCAAACCCTTGAAATAAAGCGTGCAGGGAATGAGGTTTAGACTCTCAAACAGAGTTGTCAAAGAAAATCTAATTTCCACCTTTCAGCATAGGTGTTAACCTACACATTCAGAGCTTTGCTGGTGTGCTGGGGAAGTGAGGAGGATATTTCCATAGTGTGATCTTCTCTGTTTACAACGTCCCCACGGAGAAGGAAAATACAGCAGCAGTTTCTTTGCTCACGGTTTCCAATCCTGCCTGCTCAGCCAGCTCTGTGCCTTGAGGAGCCCAGGCTCTTCACCTGCCTCTGAAGGCCAACACCACCAAGGATGTTCACCTTCTCTGCCTCTTGCTTCCATGGTTACTGCCAATTACCCTCCAATTGAAGCACTGGCAGCCATTCACTGAGATGTTACCCAGCATTTTAGGTTGGTTCTGCTCAGTGAGTCAGAATTACTCCAGCAGTAATTCTGTTTGCAGCTATGCTGGAAGTATGTACTGCACTGCTGTATAACGAGGTTTGGAGCTCTTTTGACCCTTTCATGTCACCTTTTAAAATATGCTAAATCCATCAATCCAATTTAATACAGAGTATGACAGTTGAGAGACCAGGATCTGCCTCCTGGAAGCCACTAGACCCTACAAGCACATGTTCTATTTCTTGGCAACTTATGCCAATAGAAGCATGTTCTGCTTTTGCACTCATTGACCTGGAGCTTTTTAACATTATCAAAATGAACATTATCAAAGTGAACCAAGGGAATGTTTCTTGCTGTTTATCTTTCTGCTTCTCTGGCTTTCAAATTTATCACCACAGGGGGAAAAAATTATGTCTCCTTACTCTTCTGTCAACTGTTTCCTCAAAACCTACCAGATAATTTATTACTCCTTAGCACTGAGCTGTGGCTGTAGCAGCAGATGTGAGGATGCTCAGCAGAGCTCATGGATCACCCACGTTTCCACCCTATGTCTGGGAAACCCAGAAGAGAAAAGGGGATAAAATGTCCAGTTTTACTCTGCTTGTTTCTAAGCAATTAAGTTAATGAAGGACTAAAAAGGATGGTAGAAAAGCTAATTTCTGTCAGCTGCCTCTAGCAGTAGTGTGCAAAAGTAACCAAGCTGTATGCTACCACTTTGTCCCAGTGACCTGCTTAAGAGGTTTTTAAACCCACCAGTCACTTCCAATCCCCCAGAGGCAGAAGTTCCCCATCCTACAAGTTTCAGGCAGACATGAACTTTCACATCCCCATGGTGGCCCCACAAAGGGAAGAACACTTTTGGTGTCCTTAAGGATAAACAAGAACCCACTGGCCAGTCAGCCCATCATAACTTTAAGCATGGTGTAAGGTAGTGTTGCTTGCTTGCCCAAACAGAGGGGAAATGTGAGAGCTGGGAGGGGAAAGGAAGAAATGTGGAGATGCAAAGTCCAGCCCCATGAGAAACTTAATTTCCACTCCTCAAAGTGCAGCATAGTTCACGGAAGACCAAGATTCAGAGGTAGCCTTCACAGAGATGCCTCTAAGCCTGGGGCACTGTGGGGCTAGCATTTGGTCCAAGACCAAACATACTAAAACTAGCTGTGAAATTCCAGCCCAGAACAAATATCCTTACCACAATAAGCATCTGTTCTTCAACTTAAATATTTAGTTTGCTTGATGGGACGATTGGAACTGAGTGAGCTTGCCTTTGGATTGTCAAATCATTTCCGTTGTGTCTCTTGAAGTCCAAACCAGGGACTCAGAGAACTCAGACAGTGAATGATGTGATCCAAGAAGATGCTGCAACCAGAAATCTCATAGCACCAAGGATAAGTATGTCTGGGTTTTGGCTATGGGTCCCTTAAGAGCTACCTGTCATTTTGAGCAATTCCCATCACTTGTGCGGCAGGGCTCTTTGCTGGACTGATAAGCAGCTCCATGATGTTTATATGAATACAGGGGATCATAACTCTGAGCTTCCCTCATCCTGGTGAAAGAAAACATTTAAGGCAATTCCCCAAAGGGCAACTCGCATTTGGATAAGGCTGGCATCACTCCAACAGCCTGCAATTGCCAGAGAAAGGGGATTTACTCAACAAAGAATAAGAATATAGCGTTACTTACCAGCTAAGAGCAGCTCCTGCAGGGATAGGACATGGTCTGCCTTGGTACCAGAGGAGCTCCACATTTCAGCCCCAGATGTAACAAACACTGACACGTTTAGACAGCATGTGCTTGCAGGAGGCATTTCTCTAAGTGCAAGGAGGCAGTTTGCACATTAGTGTGGCCAGCAGAGACATTTTCTGAGCCGCTTCAGTCTCAGAGTTGTCAAACGCAGCAGCAATACTAAAAGCTACAACAACTTTGGTTATAGAATCACAGAATCAGTTTGGATGGAAAAGACCTTTAAGATCATCCAGTCCAACCATTCACTAACTGCCAAATCTGGTGCTAAACCATGTCCCTCAGCACCACATATCTGCTTCTTTTCAACACCTCCAGGGATAGTCACTCAACCATCTCTCTGTGGAGTTTTTCCAGTTCTTATTTCTATCTTATTTGTGCTTATTTCTATCACATTTCAGCCTCTACAGACCATATAACATCTCCCTGTCTTTGCCTAATGAAGCACTTTTAGCCATCTCATTCAAAATTTAAAATGTGAGATTGCTGTTGTGCCAGATAAAGAGATGGGTGTATTCTCCCAATTCTTTTATCTCTTGCTGACTAATTTAGAGACAGGCTGGAACAAAGAGGAGATATTTCATTACAGGACTGCAAATAAATGCTATATAAACCTACACTCCATTGTGTGCCTCAGCAAAAGGACTTGCTGCTGTGAGAAGCACTCTGCACTAAAGATCTACTTGAAAACCCTGCACTTCTCAAAGAAGAGTCATCTCTCTATATTTCTAGCTACTGCATTTCCTTCAAAGTGCAGAAGAAGAAGGGAAAAGAGAGAAAGAAGTGGCAAATCTCTTTGTTTAAGAGTATGTTGTAGCCAGATGCATCATAGATAAAAATAATGGTTAATAACTCAAACCCAGAAGAGGCAGCAGATTCAGCCTGAATGAATTCAAAAGCTTTGTCAAACAGAGTAATTCATTTTTTGGCAACTTGAAAGATTAGAGAGCTGGGAGGGAAAGGGCTGCCAGAAATGTGTTTCATGGAAGACTTTCTGCTGAGAATCCCCTTTAGAAATTGATCTAACCTGGATTACCACTTGGATGTTACTTGCTGCTTGTTACTTGCAGTTTAGGATGTGCAGAGTTTGGGTTGGGTTTCCTTTTGTGCCCAATGCCCTCTGTGACCATTTATTTAACCTCCCTGGGCTTAGTTACCCTTGTCTAAAGTGGAAATGAAGCCCACTGTGCAAATCTTCCTCCTGAGCCTCTCCAGCACAGCATCCTGGTGTTTCCAGAATAAACTGCAAGGACTGTGCAATATGATCTATAAAGTATCAGAGAATCCAAGAATGACTTGTTGGAAGGAATCTTCAAAATCATCTAGTTTCAACCTCCCTGCCATGGGCAGGGACACCTCCCACTAAAAAAGGTTGCTCAAAGCCTCCTCCAGTCTTGTCTTAAACACTTCCTGGGATCCTGTTTTCTGGAGGATATCACTGACCATATCTTTACGTCCCACATGAAAGTGGCCAAAGCTCCTGCTGTGGCTGTTAAACTGCAGGAGGAAGTCTCATCTATGTTTTGCTTGGTTACCTTGGATGAGATTTTACAGCATTTTCCTCCTGTTATCTTTGGAGGTCTGATGTAATGAGGGCTTTATCTAACCCTAGTTGTCACTATTGGTAAGAATAGAAAGAAGAAGGAAAGTGGAGGAGAGATGAGAAAGGCAACCCCTTAAGCAGCATCCCCACATCACCTGTAGAGATGAAGGTACACACCAAGATCCCAGGTTGTTGACATGCTGAGGACAGCCCTCACTTCTCTGACCCTCCTCACACAATCTCTGCCAACCTTGTGCTGGTTTTCCAGCTTCCCTTTCACCAGCCTCCCTGGTACTGTGTTTTGCTGGGAAAGTATCACAAGTGCAGCTGCTGTCATGAGGCACACGGAACAGACTACACCACCTCCCAGCACCATGGCATCTTCCTCAGCTCTGCTGTCCCTCTCACATTGGATGGCTCCTGAAAAATTCCCTGCCAATCAAATAAAACAGGCAGGTCTGCACCAGGACAGATGCTTTGAGACTGACCTATGCCATAGGAACATTCCCAGACCTTCACCGCATGGTTGGTGGTGGTGTGTGGGAAGTGGTCTCTGGGGTGGCCAAAACACTGTGGAGACTGGCAGCCACCCCTGCAGCAGGGAGCAGAGCTGTCATTTGTGCACAGGCCAGGCTGGAGGGCAGTGTTGGGCTGCTTGGGTAAGGTGTGGCTTAAGGGAGAGAGAAACAATAGCCTGGCTTCATGCTGTGGCTCTCTAAGAGCCTGCGCCACTCACCTATTTGTTCTGCAGGGCTTGCTACTGCTTTCCTGCTTTGTCTTTAACGAGCTGCTCCTCTCCATGGCAGCTGCAAGCAGGCTCTACCATTTTGTCCATTAGCAGCCTCATCTCTGCAGGCTGTGAGGCCATTCCTGTCCACAGTGACATTAGCCAGTGGAGCATGTGATTTATGTCAGCACGATGCAACTCCTGGTAACTGGAGTTACCTTGCTGCAGCAGCCATGGGCTCCCTCCACGACACAGAACATTTTGATGCAGTGCAAAATCTCCTCCTTGTGATAACAAAAGAGGTGTTGAGGGAGGTGTCCCACAGACCACCACCACCAGCAGTAATGGGAATCTTGGAAACAACATCCCAGCCTGGGAACCAAGAACTGGCTACTCAGCTGTGCTCACCCCACCGACCCTGCTGTGCCTGGGGCTGCTGAATCAAGGCTGGCAGCAGCAAGCACCAGCCCATGCCAAGATATACCCACCTGGGTACTATTAGCTACCCTCAACAGCAAGCTGAGAGCACTCTGGAGAAGGTCGATTGTTTTTCATTTCCCCGCAGAGCATCCCACTCTACTCTGGCCACCACACAGAGCCGCTCTGCCGTTTCCAAGGTGATGCCTGGAGGTGAAGCCTGTTAAATATTCTCTTGCAGGTAGCAGCAGCTGCAGCTGAGACTTGCCCTTGGACAGGTCATTGTTTGAAAGGAAGCAGCAAAAAAAGATGGAAAGAAAAGATCTGTAACCAGTTTTGAAAGATGGGTAAAAAAAAGGACAAACTGGGGCATTTGTTTTATGGACTGGTGCTTTCTAATGCACTCCGAGTCCTTGCATCTGAGAATGAGCATTGCACCTACCTTGTAAACAACAAAATGAATCATCTGATCCTCAGTTAGCTCTGTCCTCTGAAATGATGGTTACAAATGTCCTTTGTGCCTAACATTAAATCTTGGGTTGCCTCAGTAAGATTTTGGCTAGCTGAATCAAAAGCTGTGTTTCTTTCCATGGGCTGCTTAGAAGAGGGGCAGCACTTGGCCCCTCATAGCTTCTGGGACCTCCTGGTGTCCTGGGGAACATTTTCTAAGTGATCTTTCTGGAATTTCTTCTCCAGAGCTTTGCCATGAACCAAACTCCACATTTACTTTAACCACATCTATTATTTACTTTCACAGGAGTCTTTCTGCTGGCCTCCTTCAAGCTCTAAAAGTTGTAACACCCCATGGTTGTGCAACCAGCAGGTGCTTGGGTTAGTATATATATCTCTTATAGAATGGGTTTGGTTCAAAAACACATTGAGGTGCTGCAACAGGTTCAGAGAAGGGCAATGAAGCTGGTGAAGGGTCTGGAGAACAGGGCTGGTGAGGAGCAGCTGAGGGAACCGGGTGTGTTCAGCCTGCAAGAGGCTGAGGAGAGACCTCATTGCTTTCTACAAGTGCCTGAAGGGAGGTTGGAGTGAGGTGGGGGTGGTCTCTTCACCCTAGCAGTAAGTGATGGGACAAGAGAAAATGGGTTCAAGTTGCACCAAAGGAGGTTTAAGTTGGGTATTAGAAGGAACTTCATCAATGAAAGGGTTCTCAAATACTGGGACTGGCTTACCAGGGAGATGGTTGAATCCTCATCCCTGAAAGTGTTTCAAAGAGACAGAAATGTGGTACTGAGGGACATGGTTTAGCAGCAGCCTTAGTGGAGTTAGGCAATAAAGGGACTGGATGATCTTAAAGGTCTTTTCCAACCAAAACAACTCTATGATTCCAGGAGAGAGAGGCTCTGAAACAAAGGCTCTGCCTGACCTCACATCTGGGAACCAGGCAGCATTCCTCAAGTCACCAGCGTCCCGCACAGCTCCAGTCTGCTGCTCCTCACCTCCCCAGAGCCATTGTCCAAGGAGAGCAAATTAGTGGGATCCTGTAGCTGGTTGTTGAAGTTTATAGAACTGGCTGATTTTTTGCTAGTCAAATATAAATAACAGTAAGAATTAGAATCCAAGTCCCTTCTGCTGGATGTCCTCTTTCTTCCCAAGCAACGGTGGCAGTTGCTGCTTTCCCTGCAAAGCTCTTTGCCTTTCAACACAGAGGCAGAAGGCAAAAAATAAAGGGAACGCTGGCTGGCAGACCTAATAAACTCTGCTGACAAAGAGCCTGCAGTATGACAAAAGCACTTCAGATGAGTTTTACCCAGAAGTGTCAGAAAATAAGTCTTTTGCGAGCATTTCTGCTAATTAGCTCTTTGCAATTCATGAGGCTGGCGTTGAGCAGACAGCTCTGCCCCAGCAGAGCCCTGGCTGCTCCCATGGCCCCACGCTCCGTTTGCTCAGCTGAGGGGTGCTGATGCTTCAGCCTTCAGCAGGCATTTCTTTCAATGCTGACAGACTTAAACAAATTATAACCATCCCATAATTTGGTAGGTTGGAAGAAGCTTTTAAAGAGCCTTGTAAAATAACTGACTTCAACCTTCACCCCAGGCTATTTTTAAAATTCATTTGTCTGCACTCCAGCAAGGAAGAAGGCACAAAATATAATATGCAGGATCCATGGCTCCAGTTTGGGTTGCTGAATTAGTTAGAAATAAGCTCTGATCTTCGTGGTTATTAATAAATGATTTGGTGAAATGGTGTATGAACGCTGCTCACTGAAATAGTTAAGAGCTGCAGACCTCCTCTCTGTGACTCAAGGAGTGGAATGAAATTTATATGGAGACATCCATGGCAGAGGGAAAAAGCCCCTAGCACAGCACCTGCTCACAGCAGGGTCTTAAAGCCTCGTTTACACCTTGCCTCCCACTGCAATGTGTGCACTCTTAATTACCCTAATTATCAAGTGCCCACTTGATACTGCAAATCAAGATATGCAAGAGCCACACAGGAGTTTGCATGGAAAGACAATGTCCAGAGAATGTGAATGAAGCTGGTGAAGGGTTTGGAGAAAAGGTCTAGTGAGAAGCAGCTGTGAGACCCAGGGTTCTGTAGCCTGGAGAAGAGGAAGCTGAGGGGAAACCTCCTCACTCTCTGCAACTCCCTGAGAGGAGATTACAGTGAGGTGGGAGTTCATCTCTTCTCTCCGGTAACAATAAATATGAAAAGAGTAAATGGCCTCAAGCTACACCAGGGGAGGTTTTGGTTGGATATTAGGAAAAGCTTCTTTCTTGCAAGAATGGTGAGACATTGGAACAGGCTACCTAGGGAGGTGGTGGAGTCACCACGGTCAGAGGAGGTTCAGGAAATGTGCGGACACAGCACTTGGGGACATGATGTAATGGTCACGGTGGTTGGAGGTAGATGGTTGGACTCAGTGATCTTAGAGAGTATTTCCACTGAAAACAATTCTATGATCCTACTGTTGTTCCATCTACCCCCTCCCACAGAGCCGTGAGAGTCTGTGCTGTTTCTGCTGTCACCACTGTGTGCTCATCATCTTACCTCTGGTGAGATCTCTATGGTAGGAAGAATATTTACTCTGCCACCTTCAGGTACTCTGCAGGAGCAGAGGGCACTGAGCTGGGGCTTGCTTTCACTATGCTGCTATGTGTCCCAGCAGGGACTGGGAAGGACAGAGGGCATTAGAGCAGGTCTTGTAAGGATAACGGAAGCAGAGGTCCTTCACCTGCCCCTGAAAGCAGGGAGAATCCCTCACTTGTCAGGAATGCATTTTGTGGACACCCTGGGAAATAATTTTCCATATAAATCAGGGAAATGTGTTTAAAATGGACACCTGCAATTGCTGGTGTGGAGAGGACAGACCTCTGAAACCATGAACCCCTCAACCTCTCTTACCTCTGTATTAAATCAGGATCGTGAAGGACTTTGATGCTAATGTCTCATTCATAGGATTTCAGAAACAGGTTTAGAAACAAGCAATTTCCACTCACATTTTCATTGTACTGTATCTGCCTCTATCTGGTTTTCCTCCAACCTTAAGGTAACATCTAATCTGGAAAATAAAAATACACCAAGGCTGAATCTACAATCTGTGGGTGGCAGAGTTAGTAGTGGGAAATCAGGCTTTCAGTTTTCCCATGTATTTCAGGGCTTTACCAAACAAAAAATGTTAACTATTCAGTGTAGTTTGGAAACACTCTTAGAAGCCTCCTCCTCATTTGTACCAACATCAGAATGATGCAGTCACCTGAGAGCTGTAGTCATTGTCCACCACTGACAGGGCTGAGACTCCCCTCTGAAGTAACCTGTGAGGAACTCTTGGACTGAGAGCTGACAGGCTCACAGGCTGAGCTCAGCCAGGGTCCTTATCTGAGAGGGCCCAGAAGTGACTTTGTCAGAAGTCACTGTCAACCACTTCCATAACATCCCCTGTCCAGGTAACAGGACTTGTCTCCACACACTGCAAAACAGGTAGCCTTTTTTTATTCCAGGGAATAAAAACATTGCCCAGCATAGCCAGCAACAGAGCAGAGAGGGTGGGGAAGAAGCTATGCAGAAAGACATCAGTGTGCAGTAAACCTGGATCAGCAGAAAACATCCACACTTCATGGATGCTAGCAGCAGCACCTAATTCAGAACAATCTATCAGTGCTAGGCCTCTCTCTATCATCTTTGTTAAGATGTGGGAACAAGAGAGGTGCCTGAGCACTGAAGGAAAACCAGTGCAACTCTGGTCTTCAAAAAAGGCAAGAAAACATCACAAACAAGTAAGAAAAGCAAATCAGAGAAACAAGAAAAATTCAGGGCAACAGTATCTTCGTAGCCCATTTGAAGAAGAAATAAAATAACCTTTCTAATGCCTTTCCAACCACTTCATGCCTGATCCTCTCCTCGGCATCCCTCCTTGCTCCCTCCAGCACCACACGCACAAGCAGTAGGCAACATGAGCTCCAGCAGCAGCTCCAAGGCAAGGAGATACCTTGGAACCGAGGTCCATCTACAGTTGCTGCCCTTGGAACTAAGCCCACTCCCTCAGGCAGGTCTGCACCCATCATCCCCAACAACACACAAGATTTGGGGTATTTTCCTTCCACAAATCAGTTAAAACAAGTGCTTGATCAAACTGATAAACTTTATTTCAACCTGGTAAAAGAACTCTTTTGCCTACCAGTAAAGGCCAGGAGAAATGGGACAGACAGACATGAATACAATTAAATAAAGGGAAAAATGGAACTCTATACAAGACACATGTACAGAACAGAAAAAAAGTCTGTATATTGTCTACCAGCTCTTGCCAACATGAAGCATCACTGGAACTCAACTATACTGGGCTTGCTTTTCTTTTTTTTCATCCATGCCACCCCCTCCCCACAACATCCCACCCCCACCCCATACTGCAGTTCAGTATTTTTCCACATACTGAGACTCAGAATTTGAGATGCACAAAATGTGTGGCACTTCACAGGGAACACAAAAAGCTAAAGAGTTTTCTTCAATGTTTTGTAGGCTGTGATATCTAAATTTCAGTTCAAGGTATTTCTTGAGAGACAAACTATCAAGTGATATTTACACAGAGGGAGTTGTGCAAAGGCATTTTAGGCTATGGCTAGTGGACTGTGGAAGATGCATGAATATAAGATTCTCCTTCCCCCACCCCGAGCCAATTTCTTAGATCCCCTTCTTACCATCCCTCTCCTGCAGCAGCCACTCAAGGAACACTGGCCACCACTCAGGTTTTTTTCTTCTTTATTAAGCTATTTCTGTGGCCCTGAAGTGTCTTCAGTGTTCAGGCTGGGCTGCCTCTCCTCATGCAATGAATGCTTTAAAGCAAACTTTCCAGCTGTTCCATATATTGGCTGCTTTTTGGGACACAAATGCCAGCTGTGGCTGTCACTGCACTGTCCTAAGGCTGCTGCAGTCCTTGCTTGCAGTTTGTGTCACCTCTAAGAGCACAGAGCAGCCTGTGTAACGCCTGAGCAGTTGCCATACTGCCACAGTGCAAACTGCATATTCCTGAAACAGCTGATCTAGAGCTCTTTCAAAGCAGCATGGGGAAGGTACTGCAGTTCTTCAGCCAGCCTTTATGGAACAAAACTGTCTTAGAACATCCAGAAACATCCCTAACCATCCTAACAGAAACTTCTTCACCCCTGCACTTTTCAGTACAAAGCTTGAGGCTGCTAGTTCGAAGAGCTGCATTAATTGAAGCCTTCCTGCAGAGCCCCAGGGACAGGTTAGCAAAGACACAGCAGGCAGAAGTAACTGAATGAATCCAATGATCGTGCTGCACCAGAGCACAGAACAGAGCTTCCAATAGTCTTCAGCATCAACCAATTGCCAAAGAGTGTCCCAGCTTCACTTGGAATCTTCCCACAGTTGGGGCTACTGCATATACAGATCACACAGAACTGATTTCCATCTCATCATATAAATTCCTATAATCCTATTTGTATCAGCTCAGCTGGGATTCCACATGAGCTTGCAGATTTTACCTCTAACAGGGTTAAAGCAGAGAATTACAATTTCTTGAGGAAGGTCTGTAGGTAGTTTGGTCTTCAGTCGACAAGAGGATAGCATACGGTTGGCTTCTAATTTATTGCCAGCAAGCCTACAGAAGACAGTGTTCTCCTGAGTTTGCAGAAGAGTGCTCTGGAGTACAGGGGTAAACGCAAGAGGCCATCTCACAGTGGCAGAAGAACTCTTAGAAAATCAATTCAGTGCTGTGGCTCAAAGTTCAGGAGTTCTTGGCAGTTACAACGTTCAAAAAAGCATTTTCCCACTGTACACATTGCAATTTGTCTCCATACTTCAGATCTCATGGAGTTCAAAGCCACCTGCACATTCAAGCCTCCTGCTCAAGGCACCCAAGGGCTGGTTAACTGCAGGCTGTTATTGCATGACCTCCACTGTCAGTTTCACATCGATGTGTGACAAAATCCATCCTCACACAACTTATTCTTCTTGGGCAAAGAAGGTATAGCAGAACCACAGACCACAGTCATGAGCTTCTTACAGGGTAACAACTGAAGGGTACTGAAACAGCCAACTGCTCATCTGCAGCTGGAAAGGTAACTACTCTGCATCCATATGCAAGGGTGGGAATAACTTAGAATGAGGAATAACAAAAAAATTAAACCCCCTCTTATTAAAGCATGAAGAAAGTAGAAGGACATGGATGAGCTGCTTCCTTTTTCATGTAGGCTGCTGGTCCAGTTTAGAGACAGTCCTAAACTTAACATTATGACCAGGGACAGGACAAGAAGCAGCTTGGACCATAAGAAAGCTGTCAGTATATGTTACAAGTTCTTCTCCAGAAAAATCAGTCTTATTTGGATGTGTGCACAACTTGCTGCTCTAAGTCTTCAGAGCACTGAAAACATGATATTTCCCCCCAAAATCCAGTTGAGTTTGTCCTGAGAAATAAAGTACTCATATATAGATGGGATGATATTGTCTGTGGTTGAGTTTCTTCCTGCAGGTTGGGCAAGAGTTGGCATTCCGGAGGGAATCGCGCAGGCACTGGCTGCAGAAGACGTGGCCACATTTGGTTGACACAATCAGTCGTCCACTTTGCACAATCTGGAGGAAAAGAAACCATGACAGCTACTTAGGGTCAAGAACTCAACTTGGCTGGCACGTTGGCACCAAGCAAAAAGGATCTGGAGTATCTGGCGTCAGTACTTTACTACTACAAAAACAGGGAATGCAGAAACAGCACGACCAGCAGGTCAAAGGAGGTTCTCCTCCCACTCTGCTCTGCCCTGATGAGGACATATCTGAAGTATTCATGTTCAGTTATGAACTTCCCAGCTCAAGAGAGGCAGGAAACTCATGGAGACAGTCCCAATGGAAGTTATCAAGATGCTCAAGGGCCTGGAGCATTTCTCTGTGGAGGAAAGGCTGAGAAACATGGGGCTGTTGAGCCTGGATAAGAGCAACCAGAGAGGGGATCTGTTCAATTAGTAAAGGACAGAGGGCAAAAGGATGAGGCTGGGCTCTTTTCACTGGTGTCTAGCGACAAGACAAGGGGCAATGGGCACAAACTGGAACCCAGGAAGTTACACTTAAGCATAAGGAAAAACTTTCCTGTTGGGCTGCTGGAGCCAGGGAGCAGGCTGTAGAGAGGTTGTAGAGTCTCCTTCTCTGGAAGATTCCAAACCTACCCAGACATTTCAGTACTGGACAGCCTTATCTAGATGACCATGCTTTAGCAGTGGGGTTGGACTAGATGATTCCTCAAAGTCCTTCCAATCCCTACCACTCTGTGATTCTGTGAAAACCTTTCAGTGCCATCTTAGCAAGTGTTTCTCCTGCTCTGTACACCACTCAGAAATGATTTAGAGTTACAAGCAGTTTCAATCCAAGCTCTGTACTTCAAATCCAGCTCTCTGTGGCCTCCCACATAACCCAGAGCTGTGCAACTCACTCCCTGCCCCATTACCCCCCTGACAAAACAGCAGTGACACGTGGATCCTTACCTCTGAGTAACCATCCATGCAAATGGGACAACTGACGGTACCAGATGGCCTTGGCAGAGAGAGGACAAAACCAGAAAGAAGAGGCAGCCATGAATTTCACCATGCACGGGAAGCAACCAATACATAAACCATGATGCAATCACCCAACGGCACAGACCGGCCACAGGGCATTTGGTCTGAAGATTCCGGAGTACCTTTAACTCTCAAGCTGTTGCATTTAACAAGCAGCTGAGGTTTCCCCTACCTAAAGGAAAGCAGAGCCTTGGTTTTCCTTAAGGGGAAGATGCTGTCAGTCACCCTGCTCTGTGATGACAACTGATTTATAGGGCAAACATGACGAAACATTTCTAGTTAGGAGGAGAGAGTGAAGCAGTGTTTTTTACAAGTTGTGGTTACAGCTGTACCTCTCCTGCCTCCAGCTGTTTGTCACACACACTAACAGACACAGCTACTCTGCAGAAGGGATTCTCTGTCAGAAAGAGCTTCCTGCCACTTTTATTTATGGATTCTCTATTTTAAATTATCACAGCAAGCTGCTCTCCTAAGTCTTTACCATAAACACTTAGCTCTATTATGTCACTGACCATGCCAAGCAACAGTTTGTAACTGATTCAGGTGGAACAGGTAGCATGAGATATCCTTTATCCTGCCATCCCCAGCTTAAGCAGTGAGCACTAGTAGTGTTTACCTCTGGTTTTGCAGACATCATTTCACTCCATTAATTATCCAGTTTTACTGCCCAAATTCTTTATGCAGCAGCTGTAACATTGACTTGTTTATTAGAAGTGGTGATAACCTTCCCCACAAGCAAGAGCAGTCTAACCCTGCAGGCAGCTCTCTGGGCATCTCCAGCATCAGCAGCTACATGTCAGAATTAAATGCTGCAGCATGGAGTTGTTTTGTTTCAGCCATACCTAGGCAGAGCAGGAAGGCACTTTCTTTGAGCAAAGAACTTGAAATTGAAGGAAAAAAACATTAATTTTTTACATTAACTAATGGGATTTATTCACCTACATAACCAGGACCATAAAATCTACAAGTCTACTGTTAAAGTGTGCTGTGTTTCAGAACAGAGCAAGCCCTAGGTGTTATATTTAAAACCTAAAAACCAAATTTCCATGCTCAGACTCTCCCTTGCTTTGCTTTCCTGCCATCTAAAGGCTCAAAGCACACCACTCTTAATAAAATATGTACTTCTCCAAGCCCCCAAACACTTGTAAGAATTGTGGTGCAGAAGGTTTTTCATTGTCTCCTCATACTACATAGGCACAGGAATCGATGTAATTAGTCCAACACATTGTGTCCTTCTTAATATCATGAGTGCTCCTACAGCAGGACTTGACTGTTGCTCTGCAGAATGGGGTCTTTTCTGTGCAGGCACCTGACTGAAAAGCCTGGTCACCACCTCACATGCAAACATGTCAGAGCTCCATGACATATATGGGACAGCACACAACAGTATTACCTCCACAACTGCTCTGCAACTAGAACAAAGTGAGACTATAAAGATAAGCCCAGCTACAGAAATATAGCTTAGTCCCATATATAAATATGTATTAATTTGGTGTTTGGAAGGGCATAAGGCATACATACTTGGAACCTGCAGTTTCATCTTCTAGTGGTCCCAGTTCTCGAGACACTTTGTTTGTCACATACACATCATTGTCTCTTGTTTCATCCTCATCATCGCTGCTCAGTACACAGCTGTCTGACTGTCTCTGACTCCTTAGTCTGAGGTTTCTCCTTTGTCGTTGATTCTCTGCAATGCAATTGTGGTAAGTTACACATAATAATTATCTCTCTGCATCTAACCTTGATATGGAGGATTATAAACAGCCTGCAACAGTTGCTCTTTCAAATGGATCACATTAGTCTGGGTTCAAAACAAAACAAATCAGTTTCCCAAATATTAAGGCTGGACACTTCCAGACACTGTAAACATTCTGCTTCAAATCTATACAAAACAGTTGCTTTGTTTGCCCTACAAACCGCAAAAACATGTTATTAAAAATCCTTGGTATCTTAAGTTTCATACAGTTACACTAGCTGTGAATAAATCACCCTTCCAGAGGGAAGCTACCTCTCCTTAAAACACGCCTTTTGACATTTTTTTAGTCAAAAGTAGGTATTCCAGAAATAAGAAAAAATAGCATTAATTTTGGGCTTACAGAACTCCACCTTGGGAAAAGTAAGAAAACTTGTTTTGAACATCTTTGATGTATTTTATTTCAGGTACTTTCTACAAACTCTAGCAGTGAGACTCAAACACAGACTGTGTCCATTCTCTAAGATACTGGCATTGTCCTTAGCCTTTTGATAAATGCAGATTCAATCAAGGCTGCTCAGGTCTGCAAGTTTGTCTTGGAAGAGACAAACCAAAAAACTGAGTTGAGGACAATTCACTTATCAACGGTAAAACATCAACTCACCTTCAACGATCTTGCATCAATACAGAGGGAAGGGAGAGAAAAGAAAACACAATTAGATTGGTGTGCACCCCAAGTCTTACATACAAACAGCAGATAAGCCAAGCAATTCCAGCAGAGCAAGCTAAGGATGGCAGGGTATCACTCTTTTGATTGAGCATGTCCCAAGAACTAGTCAGTTAGCTGCTGCTCTGAAAGAAATTAAGTAGCTCTCTAGTTCTACTCATGATGCTGCAACGAGATAGAAATGCAGGCATCTTATGAACCACCTGAACATCCTCTTCCCTGCCCGCTAGTTTTAGTGTCTTCATTTGATTTAGGCTGGAGGAGATTCTTTCCCTCTTTCTGCCAGTGTGATATCCATAAACACTTCACAGTAGATTACCAAAAAAACCCCTTCCACCCCTACTATTGTCTTCGGTGGAACTAACACTGGGGCAATGCTGATTATCTGGGAAAGTTGGAGGGGGGACAATCTCAGCTGGAGAGACCTCCATGCTATTCCTGCTGCTTGTTTCTGGTTTGCACTGCAGCAGGAGCATCCCAAAGAGAGGTTGTAAGCTCCACTGTGGCCTGGATCAGATACTCATTCAGCTTTAGTAGGAGAAGTAAAAATCCAAGTGCTTTTTTTTTTAGGACTTCATGGAGTAATAAACTGAATTAGTTTGTAGCATTCCTAGCTACAGCTGTACTTGGCATCTCTCTGTCTGGAGTCCCTTAAATCTATGTTGCAGCTAAACACTTCATATTTATGATGACCAAGACTTCTATCTCCTTCACTTTTTATCTAAACCATTGGCTTATAACTTTGATATGTCTACTGTAGCTTTAACTTGAAATCTGGACTCCCTGTGTTACATGATCCATCACTGGGCTACACTCTCCCAAAGTCCTGGAGCAAAAAGCTATTTCGGAGCACCCTCCCACTCTGTGGGTACACCTCCAAAGCAGGCACTGTGGTGACCTGCAGCTTGTGGCTTTCATGCACTGACAATTTCAACTTAAAATTTACTCTTCAAGCCAGATTCTATCAGGAAGCATAACAGAAACCTAACTGGACTACAGGATTTACAAGTGTGTCATTCACTACTTACCACAACAGAATCATTGCGAGTTAGATCAACGACTACAGGATCAGAAGATTCACATGTGAGATCTACTACTTCTTCACCAGCTTAAAACCAGAATATTAGAAAGAGAATCAGAGAATGCAGAGGACTAAAACTGCCTGCCACTTTCTAACAGGACGAGCTATGATTCAGCCTTGCCTTGTCCCTCTACAGGAAGATATGCAACATTTCACTCAAGCTTCACCCTCAAAAGCCCACGTAAGAACATCATCACCATCGGCACTGTTTTTGGCCAGCTGCAGAATCAAGTGGCTGAGTCCCTCCTACAGCTCTATAGTATGATGACACCTTGTGGATGTGGTTTATCTTGATTTCAGTAAAGCATCTGACATTGTCTCCCACAGCATCCATCTGGCTAAACTGAGACAGTGTGGACTAAATGATCAGGTAGTGAGGTGGACTGGGAACTGGTTGAAGGAAATGTGGCCAATGGGATGGAGTCTAGTTGGAGACCTGTGACTAGTGGGGTCCCACAGAGGTCAGTACTGGGACCAGGTCTGTTCCATATATTCATCAATGACCTGGATGAGAGCACAGAGTGCACTGTCAACAAGTTTGCTGATGGCACCAATCTGGGTGGACTGGCTGCCACAGCAGAAGGCTGTGCTGCCATTCGGCCAGACTTGGACAAGCTGGGGGAGAAATTTAACAGGAACACATGTAGAGTTTTGTACCTGGGAAAGAACAACCCCAGGGATCAGTATAGGTTGGGGGCTGATCTGTTGGAAGGCAGCAAAGATGGAAAAGGATCTGGGGGTCCTACTTGATGGGAGGTGGACCATCAGCCGGCAATGTGCTCTCATGGTCAGGAGGGCCAATGCCATTCTGGGGTGTATTAGAAGGGCTGTGGTTAATAGGTCGAGAGAGGTTCTCCTGCCCCTCTACTCTGCCCTGATAAGGCTGCATCTGGAGTACTGTGTCCACTTCTGGGCCCCCCAGTTCAAGAGGGACATAGCACTGCTTGAGAGAGTCCAGCATAGAACCACAATGATCATGAAGGGAATGGAACATCTCTCTTATGAGGAGAGCCTGAGGAAGGAGGGGCTCTGCTGCTTGAAGAAGAGGAGACAGAGGTGACCTCATCAATGTTTATAAATATGTAAAGGGTGAGTGCCAGAAGGCTGGAGCCAGGCTCTGCTGGGTGATGCCCAGTGACAGTAGAAGGGGCAATAGGTGGAAGCTGAGGCATGGGAAGTTTCATCTAAACATAAGGAATTTTTTCATTGTGAGAGTGACAGAACACTGGAACAGGCTGCCCGAGGGAGTTGTGGAGTTTCCCTCTCTGAATATATTAAAAATCCACCTGGATGAATTCCTGTGTGATCAGCTCTGGCAGGGGAGTTGGACTGGATGATCTTTCAAAATCACTTCCAGCCCCTGACATTCTATGATTCTATGATTGTGGGAGGTACACAGCAACAGATTATTCACTGAACGCAGGGGAAGGTTTATCACACAGGATAAAATATGAATCATACAGGATATGACAATTCTACAGCACCACGTTGTACAGGTTCCCCTGAAGGACAAGACACAACTATTAATAAACTTCTCGTTATCTTCTTCAGACTTAGGAGCTCCCAAATGTAGTTGGCCACTCTCTGTAGCTGAGCTGCAGTGACTCCCAACTCATCAGATCAGCAGCACCTGAGTACCATTCCACCAGAACTCATCTACCAGCAGTGGTGAATGGATTGCATCTCAGGAACAAACTAAACTAGCTGTTAGGAACCTTGTAGTTTATAGATGCCACATGAGATGCTCTTTTCCTTCCTCTCCAGTAAAGGGCCTACAAATTGGCATAACCACAGCATAAGTAGGACCCCAACCCTCCAGAAGCAATTTCTGTTTTTAATGAGTCAAAAAGAAAGCTTACCACTTTCTTCAAGTTCTATTGGCTCTGCTTCTGAAGCCATTTCTGCAGTAGAAGCCATGAGCCTGCTCCGTTTCCGAGCTTGCCTGGAGTTTACTGCTCCCCCACGGCGCTTTCGCTGAGTCTAAGAGAGAAGAAAGCCACAGCACTTTCTTTAGAAGCAATATCCATGTGGCCTTATATTTGCAGCACCAGTGAAGGCACACGAGGATACACAAAACCCTCCCAAGAAAGGTTGTCGTGCACTGAATGGTGATGTGGGTCATTCCTACCTGAACCCACATCAAGGACAAGACATCACCCCAGATCTCTCATCGGCTGGGTCACAAAGGACACGTGATGGCTCACCAATGAGAAGGATGATTCACAATTCTGCCAAGGTTTTGCATTTCTGACCTACTGCTAGCACCAAGATTTTAAAAAACTGCAGTATCCCACAACATGAAGTTCCACAAAGCTTTAGTAGGCTTCTGTTCCTGCAAATTCTTAGAACCATTTTGAGAAGTACCACAAAAATGTGATAGCATTGAGGAGTAGAATACTTACTGTGCTCATGGTGTTTCTTGATCTAAAAACCACAGAAAAAGAAGAGGTACTAATCCCAAAACAGTAATTGCAAGGAAGGTATAAGGATCAATTCCTTACATTCCTCTCGGTAGCACACTGTTCAGATTGCTCAGGGTCTGGGAATGATGCTCTCCCAAACCTGGAAGAAAAGGAGAAAGAAGATGACCTGTCTGTAATGCTTATTCTCTTAAGTACATCCTCTCCCCAGGATTCTTGTTCCCGATTCACTAGTTTCTGTCCACAGCTATAGGGGAAGTCCCAAGGTTCAGTATTTGCACTTTAGACACTTGCAGCTGGGCCTGAAGCCTCCATCATTTGTACCCATTTCCTAAACCAAACACCAGAACAAGCTGCTTTGTTACAACAAACTGGGAAAGTTCTAAGGAAGCCCAGTGAAGTTCAACTGAAAACAACTGTTTGGAGGCAATGTTTGAGTGTGGGCAGGAATCGCTGGGAAACGTGCAAGAAGCAACCATTTTCAGAGAACAGAAAGTTCCAGGTGAGCAGTTTCTTTCTCCAACCTGCCTCCAGATTCCAACAGGTGGGAGATGAACAGCTCAAGAGGGCTTTAAATTCAGCAGAGAAAAATCAGTTTAGCAGTACCTGTGGATGCAGAAGGGAATTATTAGAAGAAAATTCTTCACTGAAAAGGATATCAAACACCTGAACAGGTGGCCCAGGGAGGTGGTTGAATCTCCATCCCTGCAGGTGTTCAAAAGAGACAGAGATGTGGTGCTGAGGATTTAGCACCAGATTTAGTAGAATTAGAGAATGGTTGGACTAGATGATCTCAAAGGTGATTTCCAACCAAAGTGATTCTATGATCATCATTATCAACATGCCCATCTTAGGAGAGTTGTTTTTAGAAACAACAAAATCAGACTGCCAGAATTTATTAAGAAAGAGTCTCATGAGCCAGCAGTTTTTTTTCTCTTGCAAGAACCAGCCTCTCCTGTGGGGCTAGAGATTTCCACACGTTATTAGTTTACTCAGGAAACATCACTGGACACTGATTACCCAAACTATGCTGCACAGGTAGTACAAATCTTGCCAAACTCACTTTGTTCAATGCGCCACAGATCAAACTAGTAGTGCAGAAGGACTGAGGGAAATGAAACTGTTCTAAGTTTTTAATCTTTAGACACATACCCATCGATAAGCACTCCTTAAGGATTTTCAATGCCTCAGCAGCACTCAGCATAACACTATGATTTGCTCGGCAAAATAGAATTACAAGGTCTCCATTCTCCTCCTCCAGCAGTCACTTTCAAACCCAGCACCAAAGCGTCCCCGGCAGCGGACAACACAAAGTTACTATCCATCTCCTATCAACCTGCACCAGCCTCCCTCCTCCTCAAGCAGCAAGTAACTCCAGCCAAAGCTGTCGGCAAGCCCATCTACTACACTTATAGCAAGTTACATTCAGACCACAACTCAAAATTCTTGAATTAAGATTTCTTTTCAAAATTAGACTTTTTAAAACGTGAAAACACAGCAGAGCAGCATGACGAGCCAGTAAACACTCCTAACTTCTGCAGACCTTTCATTGCCCAGCTGCAGGACAGAGTAACCACTCCCCCTTCCTCCGTCAGGCAGAGCTCTGCACATGCAGTTACTGTTTCTGTCATTTTGCTCTCCCAAGAGCCTAGGCAGTGTTGTCCTCGTAACAACAAAGTTCAAGGTTTACTCCCATTAGCTCACTAGCATTTTAAGGACTAGATCCGCCAACCATTCACTGTCCAGGTAAATACTTGAGATAAATAAAAGGAAAGCCATTTAAATGAAGAATGCTTACACTAGGAGCAAAGAAATACTCCTGTATTCATCATCTTGGTCTCCCATTCATTTTCTTCCTCTCTCAAAGTGTTTAAATCTTCACCAAGCTCCAATTCACCTAATCTAGCATATTTGAATTATAATTCCAAAACCCCTACAGGATTCCCTAGCCAACAGAAACGGAAAACTTTTTGTATGCCTCTCTGAAAACCGTGCCTTGGTCTCAGGCCTTGCTGAAGCCAGTTTTCCTCAATTCCTGCCAGAACACACGCTGACACAAACGAGATACCATAATCATCCTAAACACTAAAAACCAAGTCTGGTGTATGCAATGTACAGCTGTCAAAACCAGTACACCAAGTATACCACAAGATGCCATGCTAGGCACTTAAGATTTTCCTTCTCATCTCTATTCTTAAAACCTCTCTGCACTCTTAACAACAGAAAACATAGTATCAAAGATGCAGCATGCATAAAAACATTCTATTATCGGAACATGCAGATACCAAGCACAAAGGGCCAGTCTTAATTATTTTTAATCACAAAAAGCACTCATCTGCCACATTTTACCCTTTCGAAACTCTCCTATCATGTATTTCCAGTGCCTTCAAGGACCTCCTTTTTTCAGATTTACTACACCAACCTCAGTGAAAACAAAAGCTGAGTCTACTGTGTTCTATCCAAACTACATCGAGCAGTCCAAAGACTACAAAGAGTAAAGACGAGAGCAAAACCAGCTACCATAGAGACAGACCTTCCTGTCAGCTCTAAGCCCTGACCTACATCTGCAGATAAATCAGACACAGGTGTTAAGCAGCTTAACAAAGAACCCCAAAACAACAAGAAAACAACAACAAAAAAAAAAAATCCAAAAAAGGGAACAAACCATACCAAAATTTTTCATTGGTCAGATGTCCTATTTCACAAGCAACAAAAAAGCTAAAGACTGGCCAGAAAAACAGCTCCTCACTACTCTTACTGCAAAACTCCAGGCCACAGCTTACTTTCAGTAGTCTCAATATCAGAAAAAGTTGTTCTGTCTTTCCACGTGCTGCAATGGAGATGCAGGAGGTCGCTGAGGTAGGACAGCAGCTCTCCCTCCACTCCTGCTGTCACACAAAATGGGAGGACGGACTACCAGCCTCACACCGCCTCATCTACCGCACGTCCTGTGTCACTCTTGTTCCTCCAGAGGAGAGAAGCTACGCCATCAGCTCTTCTCCAGCACTTGTCTCTTCCAGCCACTTCAGGACCCCCTCTGAAGGGCCCTCCCAGCACACGCAGTTTCTGACGCAGCGGGCAGCAGCCGGGCCGAAGCAATCCACCGGTCAGGCCCGGGCCCGGCTGCTCTTACTTGGCTGGCAGGCCTAGCTGCGCCCCAGACCTCAAAGCTGCCGCCCGCCCGGGCTCAGAGCAGCCGGCGCGCCGGACGGCCGGGCCAGGCCCACCCTGAAGGCTGGGCTTTGGCGCCCGCACACCCCGGAACCCCTCGGAGCGGCGGAGATTAATAAAAAATAATATCAAACAGACGGTCGGGACGGTGGAGAAGCGGGACGTGCCGCACGGCAACACAGGAGGCAGGCCGAGAACAGGTGAGGGGGAGCCTCTCGGGGCCGCTAGGGCGGCGGGCAGGGCCGTGCCCCTGCTCCCCGCCCGGTGAAGAGAGCTCAGATCACCGTCCCCCGCAGGGGAAAAAGGAAGCAGCGCCGGCGTCACCCCGCTGTACAGGGCCCTGCTCGCAGCGCCGGCGTCACCCCGCTGTACAGGGCCCTGCTCGCAGCACCAGCGGAGTATGCTTCGTCTCCCCTCAGCGCCGGTCCTTCCCGCCCCTCCCCCGCGGCGGTCGGGCGCGGCAGCCTTCCCCCTTCTCTCTTCCCCCTTCCTCCTTTCACCTGCCGCCCGCCACCCCGGGCGCTTCAGAAAGGCAAGGCGGGTCCGGTAGCGCCGTCGCTGCTCCCGGACACCGCTCACAAGCCCACAGCAGAACCCCCCGGCCTGCAACACTCACCCTCAGCGCCCGGCCCGGCAGCTGCGTAACGAAACGCCCGCCCCCGCTGCTCGGCCATTGGGCCGGCCTGCCAGCCCGCTCACGTCAATCACGAAACGGTTGGCCAGCGGTGCCGCCTCCTGCCCGGCCCCGGGGCATGCTGGGGGTTGTAGTTTGGCGCGCAGCCGGGGGCGGAACCAGCCTGCCTGAGCGGCTTTGGGTGAGGAAGGGGCGGCGCTGGGCTCGAAACCCTCAGTCTTCCTCACCTAATCTGGGCATTAGTACACCACAGCTGTGTGCAAAAGGCTTCTGTGGGCTGGCCATTCACACTGCAATGAGGTCTCGAATTCATAGCTTTCGGCACCGTTACAGGAGAACATTTTTTTTCAGGAGTCTGTCGCTCAGATCAGACAGATGAAACCTCTCATTTTGTGTGTTTTGTTAGATGATTTAAGAGTTATAGAGTCATAGAATGGTTTGGATGAAAAGGGACCTTCGAGGTCATCTAGTTCCAACCACGTGCCATGGGCACCTCCTACAAGACCAGATTACTCAAAGTCTCATCCAACCTGGCTGTGAACATCTCCAGGAAGGGCTCATCCATGACATATCTGGCCAACCTGTTCCAGTATCTCACCACCCTCACTGAAAACAATTTCTTCCTAATAGCCAGTGTAAATCTGCTCTCCTCAAGCTTCAGTCCATTTCCTCTCTTCCCATCACTACAAGCCCTTGCAAAAAGTCCCTTCCCAGCTTTCTCATAGGCCCCCTTCAGTTACTGGAAGGCTGCTCAGATGTCTCCTCTGAGTCTTCTCCAGGCTGAACAACCCACACTCTCTTAGTCTGTACCAATAGGGGAGGCTCTCCAGCCCTCTGATCATCTTTGTGGCCCCCCACAGGGCCTGCTCCAGCAGCTCCATGTTTGGCTGCTAATAGTGTAACAAGTGTGTAGATGAATGAGTCAGGAATTATTCATCCACCTGTGTTTCCATGGAGCACAAGTTCAGAGGCATTGCTGACTCAATTATCTGTGCACGGACTAACCAGGCTGTGGGTAGGCTGTGCCACGGGCCCTAGCTGAGGCAGCAGTGTGAATGTAGCTGTATTGCCTCACACCTTACCTGGCTCCAGTGGCATTGCAGCTGCTTTTGTACTAAAACGTTCATAAGTCTGCCTCTGCACTGGATCACCTCAGGTTTCTTTGTGCCACACTGCTGAAACAGAGATAAAAAAGAAGGTGCTCTAATGGCCAGGGACAGAGTGGTTCTGGATAGGATCTGCTGCCTCCTATGTTAAGTCACCTACCTTTGCCAAGGGAAATGTGGCATTCAAAGCCTCCTATCACTGAAAAAAAAAAAAAAACAACTAAGCTATATTGATAAAAAACCATATCAACACAGGAATATATTGATATTCCCCCCCAAAGACTCACATTCTTTTACGCTCTTTAAAACACTGATTCTGAGGATGACTTTAGGCATCAGATCCTAAAGTAGCAATAGGGCTACCTGTGACTTCTGAAGGTAAAAATTGCACAGCTGGATTCCGCTGTTCCTCAGCCCTTTCAATTGAGAGCAGGGAGAATATGGAGAAGAGAACAGTTATGAATCAACTTGATTGCAATTCAGTAGGAGCTCTGAAAACTGGGTCCATCCAGCATGGCAGAGGAAGAAGCATGCATTATAAAGGGAGTTTGAAATGCCCACATCAGTTGCTTAAATCCGTCTGTCTACCTATTTGCTTAATAAGGATTTCATATTTTGTTAACTTTATCAAAATGCAAGGCACATCCCAAAGTTTCAGAGGAATTCATTGGTTCTGCAGGACCACAGAGCATGGTCTGTTAACTGCTAACTTCTGAATTACTGAGGTGTTAGAGTCACCCCTTGGCTTTGTTGTTCTGGAATACAACACAACAAAATGCTGAGCAACCACAAAAGGAAGATAAACTCCCCGCCACCTCCTTGTTGGTTTAAGCTATTACAATCCCTTACTAGGCATAGTGCTGCAGTTTCCTCTTCTCTGTATTTGTCCTGCTATGATTCCTTTTTTCCCACTTCTTTCCCGGAGTTCCTTAACTCTTCCTTCAAAGCATGAGCCCTGCATGGTTTTCATGGACTACCATAGCATGTACATCGAATCGAAAATGCAACACATTTTATCAGCTTGCAGGCTGTGGAAGTGATCTTCACAGCTAGGTGGCAACAAAAGAATTCCATTAGACTTCCTTCACTAGAACATGAGAAACGTAATGTTGTGAGAGCATTAAAAGCAGCTGCCTGACTCTGATGTCAGCAGCAGTCTCCTTCAATTTAAATATTTGCAATAGCCATAATTAAACACTTAGAAACTGGCATGGAGTTAAAATAGAAATACATTACATAGGCCTACCGCTGCGCAGATTTTAATTCAGATTTATATCCTCCTTGGCTTTCTGCCTAGAATAAGCCTTGTGATTTAAAGGCTGTTTTACAAAGTACAGAAATTGTCATAGAGGGCAAATTATCTTCTAGGTGAGTAACAGGATTTCGACTTTTTCTGGAAGCAGCTCCCTACAGGGATCAAACGATGTTATGTTCTCCTGCCATTGTTTCACATCTGAAGGGATTCACACATGAAAATAGATGGATGGTCTTCTGGGTCACTCAGTTGTGACTCTGGCTCCTGGAGGCTGTCACATCATCTAAACTTCCTAAACACTTTTCCCCTCATCCACCAAAACCAGTGTGGAAACTGGTGATCCTCCTGTGCACAGTTCCTGTTACGCATGAAGATGTGTTAGGGATCTGGGCTGACCACATCTTCTGAAAAGATGCAGCTATCAACAACTGTTGCTTGTTTTTAGCCCTCACTTTTATTCTTTTGGAGGATGAGCACAGCAAACCATGGCCCAGTACACGAAGCTAACACAAACACAGTTCTCAACACTCTTACCCAGATATTAGCCATTCTGCTGTAGGATGCAGAGCGGTAAGACTCTGCTTTCTTAAAGCTTTTGATTCTAAATAAAAAATATCATTATAGCATAAAAATAAAATTCTATCACAAAGAAATTAACACGTTTTTATTCCAGTGTGCATCTGTTGTGCCTCTGTAACCCAAATTTCCCTAATCAGACTGCAAAGGTGAAAGAAAGATTAAAATTCAACCTTGTAGTAAATAGGCACGCTGGGAGATTTCCAGCAGGCTTGAATCTGTTCCAGATGGATTTTATTTTACTTCAGAGCACAATATACAGAGTGTGGCTCCACTCTTTGCAGCTTCACAGGCAGCTGAAGATTTTCTGAACTGTTTCTGTGTCCATGAAGCCACGTTGAAGGATCTTGAACTGTCTTTCCCGACTCTCTTCCATTCGTTTCCAGTGGTTCCATTGTGATGAAACCTGAGAAGAAGACACACAGCTGATCAGACTACAGATGATACAGAGCGTCTCTTTGGAGGATACACTGAGCTTCTACTTGATAATCTGGCTGGCATCACAGTGATTTACTAACATGACTGGGAAACCTGTCAACATAAGACTGGGTGTGATGACTAGGAACATAACTCCACTGGGTTGCCCAGTTTAACACAAATTAAACACA
This sequence comes from Psilopogon haemacephalus, assembly GCA_013396835.1. NCBI lineage: Eukaryota > Metazoa > Chordata > Aves > Piciformes > Megalaimidae > Psilopogon > Psilopogon haemacephalus. Next base: position 1,005,745 of record VWZI01005110.1, read on the forward strand.
GCTGAAGACTCCCCAAAATGCTGAGATCAAGCTGCATCTGGATGGCTTGCTCCAGTGCTGCCACCTTATTTTCTCTCTTTGCCAACAGACTTAAATGGTCTGCTGAATCAAAAGCTGTGTTCACAAGGCAACACTCTTAAAAAGATCAGAACATACAGAAAACTCTTTCATCTTTGCTTAAAATGGTAGAAAAATGTGTGGGTTTTTTTCCATTAATGGTAGAGTTTTTGTATGGTTAATTTTCCACATTGCAATATAAACTCTGTTTTATTAAAATGTAACTGTGATCTTTAAATAAGTATTACCTTGGCTTATATCAGCACAAACCCACTGGGGCCAAAGGGCTGTCACACATATAACTGAAGCCACAATCGGGAACTCTAATACAAGAGGGTCACTTTTTTTCCTACTTATTGAGGAACCAACGTTCCAGAGAACTACTGCATTGTAACTAAGGGAGGTGGTTTTTTTTTCCCTGTGCTCACACTAACACCATTTCCAGCAACAGGCAGTTCAACCACAATAAAGATGAACACTTCCGACCTGAATCGAGCCACTTCCCTGCAGTAGCATTTGGTTAGGGTCATGCAGAGCTGAACAGCACTGATGGAGGATACACCAGAACAGCTAAATAATTGATGGCAACCCCGAGTATTTTTCTATTGGTTTTTCCTTTGTTTTCTTTGTTTAACAGATGTCTTAGCATTTGAGCAGAACACAAACAAAACCACTGTGACGTCTGAAGACACTGTGGAAAGCTAAGCTTGAGCAAAAGACAAAATCTAACTCCAAAACAAATTTCAAGCTCTGGCTTTTTTGCTCATTCATATGACAGCAGAGCACTCATACAGAGTCAGATCACGTTGTCAGAAGTTCCAGTTGCAAATTTCTATGTTATTTTTGTTTAAAAAAATGTCTCCCATCTAATTCTGTGGCTGCTTTCCTTTAAAGTCTGCACTTCAGAACTAGAATTAGTTTGGTTGGAAAAGACCTTAAAGATCATTGATCCAACCATTATCTAGATCTGGCTGGTGCTAAACCACAACCCTCAGCACCACATCTCTGTATAGTGGGATGTGTGAGATAGGAAGCTGAGAAAAAGAAGAGTTAGAGACAGGGTGAAGATGCTGTTTTGATGGGATGAGAGTGTGTGGAATTATGGGCAGGGAGCTTAGTGTTGTACAGCTGAGCCCTGCTCTGTGGTAACAGAATGTGTGACAAGAAGGTGAGGTCAAGGCCACGGTTTGGAGCAACGGTGCCCGTGCAGGAGGCAGGGTGTTGCTATTGCCAGTCATGTATAGCACCATCTGCCTCTGCCCCCCTTGCCAGTGCTGGCAGTGGAGCAAAGGTCTGTGAACAGCAGGTCTATTGCTGAGCTTTTCTCCTTATGTAACTCCCAGACCTTCTTCGATGAGATGGTGGTTTTCTGGGGAGTGATCTTTAAGAGTCCTGCCTGCGCTTTACGCTCCATGGTTTTTTCCATAATCTTTTTCTGCAGGTTCAAAACGCGTTCATCTTTCATAAGCCTGTCTCTGGACTGAGACTTTCTTTTCTTTTCTTCTTGCCTGCAAAATGAAAGAGGAGCAACAAGAAAGTAGAATAACATCATCCTGCAGAATAAACCCACCTGAGCATATATTGCCTTGATAATCACGAATTTCCTCTTGCTTATGGAAACAAGCTAAATTCAAACCAGACTTAAATCATCTAGCTCAAACCTGGCATTCACAACTTGCTAGCAGAGCAGCTTTACTACACACTGTACAATCACTGCTTCCCTCAGGATGCCATGATGACAGTATTTGAAGTATTTAGACATGAAGAAATTCTTCCCCATGAGCGTGGTGAGGCACCGGAACAGGTTGCAGAGAGCAGCTATGGAGGCTCCAAGCCTGGCAGTGTTCAAAACCAGGCTGGATGAGGCCTTGAGCAAGCTGCTCCAGTAGGAGGTGTCCCTGCTTATGGCAGTGGGGTTGGAACTAGATGATCTTTAAGTGCCTTCCAACCCAAACTATTCTGTGATAATTTCAGTACATGATCATGTAGTAGAACACTCCTCAGTCTTCTGGTGCTCATGTTCAAAAGCTGACAGTCAGATATTTGGCCAGTTCATGTGGCAGTGCTGCTTTTCAAATGCTGAAGTTCTGTACACTGAATTGATTCTTAATGTTTGTGCAAGTGCTCACAAAGCCACTGCTGTGATGAATGTCATGGCTTGCAAACTTGATATCTCTGTAATTGTTCATGTTTTATTTCCCATTTTGGTTAATGTAACTCATTACATACTTGCCTAACGTGCTGCTTTTGTGTTGGTGTCTGTCTGTTTGTAAATTATATTAGGAGGAACCAGCTTGGTAGGGACCCAATTAAACTCCAGCTGACACTTAACTAAAGCACATTCACTCAGCAAAACTTAGCCACTGTGCTTCAAGAAGCCTTCAACAGAATACAATTTAAGATGCAGCATGCATTTTATACTGATGCATAAGGCTATCTAGTAAGGAGCACTGGTAACATTTGCTGTTCTATCCCTCTAATTATAAATTAATTCTGTAGACATAAAAAAAATGCCTTTTATATCTCCTGTGCAGTGGGTTAGTAACACAACCCAAGCAATTAATCACTCTCACTGACTCAATAGATGTTTCAGAACTCAAGATCTGTGAATCAGGTTTGACAAAGAAAGCCCATGGTTTGTTCTGAGAGAAATAAAAGCTGCAGCAAAGCATCTAGCATTTGTAAGCAGACTAACATGTCACATTCCTCCATCACCAGAAATAAGCCATAGGTTTGAATTCCAGATGAAAATGCATGAAATACAGTCCCAAAAAGCAAGACTTCTGGTATGCTTTGATAATGCCTCTTTATAGAAAATGCTTCCAAGTTAACATACACAGATTGCCTGGGAGCCATGGAAAAAAATGTCCTCTAACGTCTCTAATGAAACAGGGCTCCATTAAAAGGACTTTATTGCTTTCATGAGTATGGCTAGAAGCTTGCAAATTAAGTGTTTCATTTCATTTGGATTCTACCATCTTTGGCACCCTGGTCTATTCTAAAAACCATTTCAAATGTCAGGACAAAAAGTGAACCAAAGCTTTCTTCTCATTAAAACACAGCTTAATTCAGGATCAGAACCATCGTAGAGCTGAATCAAGCCATATGAAGTCAGTTTTAAAGGAACCCAGCACTGTACATACAGCACAATAAATGGTTCTTGAAGTAGTTACTAGTGAAAAAGGTTTCATGCCCAGCTTGCATCTGTGGTTTGTGTTGCTCCCACAAGCTTTCACCACCCTAAATGTTTAGTGATGAAAGTCTCTTTCTAACTCCATTTCAGGTTAGAACCAGCTTAGAATCTTTCCCCAATATATGCCAGAGGTTGCTGATCTATGCAGCCAAAGTTATTGATTCATTGAATCCATTAAACTATCATCTTAAGTACTAACCTAGTAAAATCCCCAGTCTTTAGAGAGCAACTATCAACAACAAACCAAATGACATTTGGGACCAAGGAAAACTAGTTAAATGAGTACATCAGTCCTGTCCTCTGTAATTGAGATTTAGACCTGGAGGATAAATGAGTAACAGGCACCTTCGGTATCTCAGCAATAAAGATGAATCTAAGATATGTCTAAAGATGTGTGTTTTCAGCCTGATAGAATATGCCTGCAGAATGTCAGCCTGAACATGTCTGCAAAATAGATATGGCAAGACAAGGGCTAAGCTCTCAAACCTACAAAAGGGAAAAGGAGCTTTAAAGAAAGCAATGGCAGTAAAAATGGTTTCAGATCAAGAGGTGTGCCATATTTTACACCTTCACACAAGCTTTCTTGCTGCTCAACTTTATTTGAAGACAGCTCTGAATTATATCTTAAATGCTATGTGGAAGGGACCTGTCTTCTACATATGTGAAGCATCTATGATGGGTATGGATCCTTTATGACTATGAATAATAAATATGAATAATGAATACACAATTTGAACAGAGAGCCTGTGAATAATTTTTTCTTTGGTTTACTATTATAATATATTTAATGTATAACTTACTATTGTTATCAGAAAAATCTCCTTCCTCCAATGTTTTTAACTTCTCCATGAGGTCTGCCTTTTCACAGACCAAATGAAGTTCAAGAACAAAACCATTGGTTTAGATGGAAATGAGAAGTCACTGCAAGTGGCAAGCTAGAGTGCTTCTAGTAACATCAAATTAGCTTTGATTAGCTGAAAAGGAGCAGAAGAAAGGGGAATTTCCTCTTCAATGTATAATATTGGCTCTGAATCCTGGGGCAATGCTGCCAACACAAGGCTACAGAGTATCTTCAACCATAAATGATGAAAAAGATTTATTAAATCTGATGCAATTCATTACCCAGTAGAAAAAGGAAACTCTGGCCCCAGTGTAATTCCTGACAGGAGTCATACTGATTTTTATAACAGGGCAATATTTTTCTCTCTACTTGTTTTTATTCTCAAGGGGCTAGCAAAATATTAACAGAGTTGCCACGTCTTAAATGTCACACGCTGTTTTATACTGACTTTAAAGCAGCTGCCCGTCCAAGTTGTGCTCTGAACAGGGAAATCTGGTCCAGTTTGTCTAGAAGAAGTTGTTCCTTAGCTTGTTTTTCATGAATTATCTGGTCTCTCCTCTCTTCCTCTGCTGCCTTCTGTGCTTCTCTGAGCAGAGCGAGGCGTTCACGTAGTTCCACTATTGACATTTCACAAATTAAACCGTGGCCACCAGTCTACAGAACAGGAAAGAGAGGTTTAAATAACACTGTAAATACCAAGAGGAGAGTAAAGGAGCAAAAAAAAAAACACCAAAAAAACCCAAAACAACAAACCAAAAAACCCAGAATATTTTGATTGTGTTCCAAATCACGCTGGATATATTTTAACTGCAGGAAATAGAGAGATACTCAATCCTGTTATTTACAAGCTTCTATTTCCTATGTGTAAAAACACAAACCTCAGAACAGAGTTAGTGAAGAAGCTTTGAAATACACAGCAGATTAATCACAAAAGTCAACAAATCACTTGCTGTCCAAGAAAATTATAGGTGACTCATCTTACAAATTTTTTAAAATGTAAACTTGCTTTTATTTTTTTTTAATTTGTAAAACCAAGAACAGACTTTACCCCATCCCCCAAAAGAAGAAGGACATTTAAGGCATATTTGGCACTTAGTTATTTCCAGCATATTTCTTTGATCTGTGATAGCATTTACTATTTTTGTCTAGGACTAAAAAATGCTTTGGATTCAGGAAATTCAAATCTTAATGACCAAAGTTTAAACACTCAAACCTGAATGTTTAATGAAGTCTTTGCAATAAGAGTGCGAATGAGCCTGATTCTGAGATGTAATGAGAGACTTCTGCACCTTGGTTTGCATATGAAAACAGATTATTTCTAAACAGATTTGTGAACAGTTGAAGTTTTTGGCTCTTGCTCTTATGTAAACTCTTCCTCTCCCTATGTCTGTACAGAATGGTTTTGATTTGAAATGACCTTTAAGAGTGTTGACTCCAACCATTCTGTAACTTGACAAAGGCTAGTGCTGGACCATGTCTCTCAGCACAACATCCTGTCTCTTTTCAACTCTTCCAGGGATGGGGATTCAGCCACCTCTCTGGTGACCCTGTTCCGGTGCTTATTTCTATCACATTTCATCTTCTACAAGCCATATAACAGCTCCCTGTCTTTGCCTAATGAACTATTTTTAGTCGTCTCATTCAAAATTAAAATCCAGAGCTCCTAGATCAGGAGCCCTACTTGCTGCTTTAGCAGGAGGGGGTTGGACTAGATCATCTCCAAAAGTCACTTGCCACCCTGCCATGCTGAGATTGTGTGCTCTCTGTATGCAGCACACAGATCTGCTGACTGTGTGAGCACATGCAGTACAGCTTTATGTAGAGGAGTAGTTTTTCCTCTTGATCTTACCTCTGTTAAATCAACAACCTTGTGTCTGACACTTGGTAAAGACTCAATAGCTCGTATTTGTTGAATTAGTTCATATCTCTTCTTGAGCTTTTCCTCCTCCTCCTCTAAAGCTTGCCGAAGAAGCTCTCGATTTTCTTCACACACTTCCTGAACTGGAAGAGAAGAACTCATCTCTGTTAGCTGGCTGCATATTTTAACAAACAGTCCATCTGGAGCAAAATTTTATATGCACTTGTGAATAGTGATAATAATGCTGATCTAAAGGTACTTGAGGGAACAGTCTGGCATCAGTAGGAGGAATGATTAGAGAAACAAATGAGTGCTTCCCACCTCCACTATCCATCCTTCTACTCAGCACACAAACATACTGTACACATACATAAAGGAGGCACCTTGAATTACTGCTTGAGAATGTCTGTTCAAATTAGTGCATGTTTCACTATTTAATAAAAGGCTATCACACAACAGCAAATATTCCTAGATGTTCAAGATATTTATGTCCCAGAAATCACTGAATCGCAAAGGCTGGGAGGCTTTGCCAGCCCATTCAGGGTGGCTGACACCCTCACTCTGCAAGTGTAGAGATAGACAAGCAGAAAAAAGCCTGCCCAGCAAAATGTGCACTACTAGAGATAGCCTGTTTGTAAAGCAAATGTTAGCATGGCCTTGTGTTGGAATATGGATAGTCATGCCAGGCAGAACTGCCTTCTCCCTGGACTTCATTAGCTAAGGCATTAACTAAAGACTTTAAGAGTAATAGAGGATAAGCAGTATTATTTCCCATCATCCTAATGACTGCTCTGTCTTGGAGGTGATACACCCTTATTCCCTGTGGTACTGCTCTTCTAGGAAATGGCTTTTCTTCCCTGGACTTTCTTTGAAGAAGACAATCTTGGGCCATGATTCTTTCACAGTGGTTGCTAGGCAGATCTCTTAATGACATAAATCACAAGAATCTGAGCTTCATAACTTGGTCTGACATGGAGTCATTCACATGTGCTGTGTCTGGATGGAAGAGATATCAGTGGCAGAACATATGAGCTGTCTTTCTTCCTTTGAAACAAAGAGCGATTCCTGTTATCAGTAGTGTAGAATTCCTGACCTGCCCATTGCCAGCTTATTCCTGGAATTCATATTCATGCCCCCATGGCAATGTACAATCTGGATCTTTCCCTCAACTTCCTTATAAAGGGAATTTTCTGTAAACATTGTAATTGGCTTACTAAAAGAAAGCTGAAGCAGTCTGGGGACATTTGGCATCATATCTCTTTCCCAGCAACAGATAAATACCTATCTGCTGTTTGTATTTCTGAAGTTTTATTTTTGCTTGCTTTGCATTCTTGTGTCCTTCCACGACCTGCTCCACCAGCTCCCTCAATTCTTTCTGTTCCTGTAGACGTCTCTCTGCATACTGGTGCATCAGCTCTGCTTTCTAAATCACAAACAAACAGATATCTCTGAGTAAGACTTCTGACAACTGGTAATCCAAATCCTTCACATCATTGAAATAGGGCAAGAACAAAGTATTACATGATCCACAAAGGTCACTGGCTGGGGACAGCATAGAAGCCCAGATGTAAGTTCTTCTCTCTGTTTTATTTGCTCACAACAGCCTTTCATAACATTTGCACTGCTACTTTCCAGGGTCCGCTCTCATATTTTTCTAAAAGCAGAAAAAAACCCAGCCATCTCTGGATGTGGTGGTGAGATACCAAGCAGAGTGACTATCTAATACAGAGCTGCTTCTGTGCCTGCAGGATCATCTCAGACCTAAACCTGATCTCCATAACATACGAAAGTCTTCTTTTGCCTATCATGTCCCTTTCTTTCTCAGAAGAAGTGAACAGGAAGCAGGAAAATGGAGTTTCCCAAACTAGATTCCTTACTGTACTGTTTGGTTTAGATGAAATACTAGAGTTTTAAAATAAGGAGGAAGGTCAGAATGACAGCTGTAGGTGAATGGGGAACTGGTGGTCAGTACTTCTGGAGATCTCCAGATGGATTGAAATTCCCTGCTGGCAAGCAAAACAGGATCTCAAATTGCTCGTGTTAGAGCAAGTCCAATTTGCACATCCTAAATCCATATATACTGGGACATTCCTGTTAACAGATCAAATACACTCTGAAAATGAATTGACTATAATAATGACAATAATTTTAGTGTGAGCATTCACACTATGCCCAGTGGTACACAGTAGGGTTCACTTTCAGTACTTGCTACAACCTGTCTAAACAGACGTGAAGACTCAATGCCAAAAAGGATTAAAAGATTTTTTAGGACAAAAAATGGAAGCCAGCAAGCAAGTTTCTCTTTTGTAGCATGGCGTTTGTGAAGACGTTTGTGAAAATCTTGTACATTTGTGGTTCCATCTTAAGGTGCTGAAACACTGCAGAGACATCTGTGAGAGGTGACCAAGAGAAAAGTACTGGCTGGCCCGCAGGGCAGAGCAAGAGACTAGGTTAATGGGAAAGAAATGCCTGTGATAGTGACAGTGAACCATATGAAACCTATAACATTAATTATTTCTTGATCACTTGCTTAGTTTCTAGGAGAAGCACTGGAAAAATATCATGTGAGCTTGGGAAAAAAGATTTAAAAACCTATCATTTTTTTGGGAAGCTCTGATAGATTGGAAACTGTGTCAATATACTTCCTGGTGTAAATACTCAGTTTTCCATATATAGAGAAATCCAAAGAGGGTTCTCTGCCTAAATTTTCCTCTAGGAGAGATCTATGCGGATCTCTCTTGTGTTGGGTGAGGCCTTGAGCAAATAAGTTTAGTTAAGAGGTGTCCCTGCCCACAGCAGGGAGTTTGGAGTACACCATCTCTGAAGTCCATTCCAATCCAGCCCATTATGTGAAGTAAATTGAATTCTATCAATTTAGGTAAACAAATTCTTCTGTATTTGTGACTCTCATTTTAACTATGTAATTAAATTAGTCACATATTGGTGATTTCCATGCACAGGGTGCTCAGTATCTCAGCAGCTGTTCAACAGAGATATGCACAATGAGAGAAATACGAGGGAGAATGTGCAAGTGTCATCAGTCAAATCAAACACTTGTAACAAGCACTCCAGTGCATAAGCATTGCTGTGTCTGGAAATTACAGCACTGTTTCCCCATTGTTTGCAGACTCCAGTGAGTAAAAACAAAGGGTAGGACTTTTTATACCTTGTAGGTATCACCTGTGCCATGTTTTGCACTGACAGCATGCAAGCAGATATGAGCAATGCTGTTTGTGTTACCTCTTCTCTCATTAGATCAGCTTTCTTCTTATTTTGTTGAATGACATTCTGATGGGCTAGAACTGCCTCTTCATAACTCAGTTTCCCTTGAAGCCTCCTGCACTCTATTTCAGCCAGCTGTTTCTCCAGATCTTTTTCACGCATCTGTTTTTGCCATTCCAAGAATTCAGATGGGTCTCCAGCCCCTTGTAGTAAATTTTCAGTTCTGCAAGAGACAAGAAGATTATGCTGCTCTGGGGATCTGGATCTGCCTTAGCTTAGAAACATCTCTAGTAGTTTGTTGTGATATAAGGTGTTTAATCCCTGCAGAGACAAAAGGCAGTCATCAAAAAGCTGTCTGACAGATATATTTTCTTTCTAGCCCAAGAGGTGTTCCTACCGGGAAAAAGTTGGCTGAGACAATGTGCATGAGGGCATGAACCTGAAAGTTCCAGCGAAACAAAGCCCCAAGAGAGGGCAAACTTCAGCTAGATAAGGAACAGGGAGAACAGACTGAAGGTATGTACATTGTTTTTAGAGGTAGAAAGAACAAATAGATTTTTTTCTTTGGTAGCCTTCTCAGCCACACTAAGAACTAAAAACCTTTCTGCTTAATTCTGTTTGTTTTGTATTTTGTCAATTAAATAATACTGCTGTAATGAGGCAAAGAAATATTCAGCTATTAAGCAAAACCACATTCTTATTTTTTTGTGATGGGCTGAAAGAAAGCATAGCAAAGCCCTGGGGTAGGCCCTTCAGAGTCCCGCAGCAGAGAACTGAACAAGCCAAGAACTAGGGTAGAGACATGAAAATGCCATGAGTTGTGTCATAGCGTTGCTCCCCAGTGCATACATATATATATATATGTATCTGTTGTGTATTAAATGCAGATGAAGATTTAAACTGATTAATATAAAATAGTGTTCAGTTACAGGGAGAAATCTGTTTCTTTGCTGAGTGGAACAAAACTGTGCCAGACAGAGGGAAGAGTAGCATATGTAATACAAAAGAACCTAATAACAGAGAACCTGAGTGATGCATAATGACTAACTGCTAAAAGCCTGATCCATATCCCAAAATTTTCTAGGTTCAAAGACCAAATCAAACCATTCAACCTCAGGACAGTCATCCCAAGAGTTAAAATTTTAACAATATTTAGTACATAGCCTGCTAAGTCAGGTGGATTAGAAAGAATATTAAAATCAAGATGACATGGCAGAGGTTTTATCTTTGTTAAAGTTACCAGTGAAATCTTCTCTAATTCTAGTTATAAAATACAAGCTGCAGTAGCCATTCAGGAGTCACCCTCTAATTAATGTCCACTGAAAACCTGTGCTGCTGAATTAGGATTCCTTTTGTCAGAGGAATCCTTCTCTCAGGATTCCTTAAAGTCCTATGTGCAATCTTTTACTGCCCAGCCCTGTGTGAGGTTTGGCAGCTTGTGTTCAGAGGCAGCTCTGCTGTAGTGCAGCTGTATAGCACTGGACCAGAATGGAGTGAGAAAGGCTGTGAAAAGGCCTCCTGTGTGTGAAGAGTTTCTTCTTGGATGCCATATTTGAGCTGCTGGTAACAGCCTTTGACCTTGCCTAAGCTACACTGCAGGCACACCTGCACCCAGCCTAGTACCTCAGTGACCCTGCCTTGTTGCCTTGGCTTCTGGCTTGACCTCAGCTCTGACTTCTCACCTAGCAATCACTGGCTGTCCCTGATCTCTGTCACTGGATCTCTCTGCTGTCTTGCCAGGGTACTACAGAACTGAGCTGCTGTCAGTGAGGACATTGTCCCTACATGCCTTGCTCAGCTCCTGGCTTATGTTGCCTTGCAGAGAAGCACACTCTTAGTCCTTCGTATCTTATTGTGATAGACACAAATAAGTATTTTCATATCCATGTAAACAAGTTCAACAAGTTTGTAACTGATCACAAAATATATGGAGCTATATGAAATAATTTGGCTTAACATCTCATCTTACTGGTCTAACAATTGTGTACAGGGACATGTTAAGTTATGGTGGGCTTAATGGTTTTGAAGCTCTTCTCCAGATAGGCAATTCTGATTTCTATGCTCTACGTGTAGAATCATAGAATAGTTTAGGTTGGAAGGGACCTCAAAGCTCAGCCAGTTCTAACCCACCCTGTGCCATAGGCAGGGACACCTCCCACTAGAACAGGTCGTTCAAGACCTCATCCAGCCTGGCCTTGAACACCTCCAGGGAGGGAGCAGCCACAACCTCCCTGCACAACCTGTGCCAGTGTCTCACCACTCACTCACTGGAAAGAACTTCCTCCTAATATCCAGTTTCAATCTCCCTTCTACCAGTTTAAACTCCTCATCCTGTCATTACAAGACCTTGTGAGTAGCCCCTCCCCAGCCTTCCTGTAGGCCTCTTTCAGATACAGGGAGGCTACTATAAGGTCTCTTGGAAGCTTTATCTTCTCCAGGCTGAAGAGCCCCAACTCTCATAGCCTCTCCTCTTTTATAACAGACAGAAATAGGAGTGTGTTCGGGTTATTCTTTATTCTGGAAAGTTGGAATAAATATCTTAAGTGACCCTGACTGGACTTTGCAAGTGAAGCTCAGCCTGAGTGCCAAAAGTGAAGACAGCCATGCTGTACACCAGCCTACACTTATCATTTTAGTCCACTCTTTGTTTGTCCACCATGTTTGGAGAATATTTTCCTAACGTCTTACAACAGATCCATTATGTGGGTTCACCTGGAATTTATGCAGTTATTCTTACTGTGGTTAATCATCCCACATCCCGGGCTGTGAGAGGTACCTTGAGAGGGAAGGGCTGCTGGTGCACCTACCTCTTGAGCTCCTGTTCCATTTTCCGTTGGTAGAGGGCACCCTCTCGCAAAATAGCCGCAGCGTTTAATTTAATAGGTATGCTGTCAATCTGTCAGGAAAGGGGATGTACGTACCATAGTTAGCAATGTAAACCAGAACACCGAGCATTAAACAAAAAAACAAACCCAAAAACATTTCAATGGGTTAAATACATCGACCTAAGACAGCGTAAATTTTCCTTAAAGCATTCATCTAGCATTAATCTGACATTCACAATGAAATTGCATGCTGTTCCTAAACCACTCAAGCTGCTTAAGAAATCAGCAAAATCCCCCAAGTGGATTATAAATTTGTAATCACTCTTGGACCATGTCAAATCCCATAGAATGTGTTCACTTCTTATTATTATATTTTTCTTTCTTTCAGTGCTCATATACACGGTGTGGAGGGATTCCATCTACTTGGAACAAAGAAAGGGAACTGCTTCTCTGAAAGATGGTTAAGTTAGCCAAAGCCACTGAAGAAAAATATAAGCAGAACCTTTCACAGGAAGGGCTCAGAAGCATTATACAAATAATATAATACTATTATAACTTTCAAATGTTTAGAAGACAACTGGCAACACCAATTGTCACAGCTACTCTCTGGGCAGTAGGAGCAAAGTACAAGTCAACGATTTTCAGGCCTCGTGGTGTAACTTGGACTAGATCCTGTGGCTGCTTTGCAGTTCTTCAAAGTATTGCCTTAGGACTAACTGCCAGACAAGCTCTAAATACTGTCAGTTAAAAATGTTCCCTGCACAAGTAGGCTGC